>PVJO010014386.1:0-48478 GCA_004026905.1 Hystrix cristata
GTTAACATGTAGAATGCATTTTCATGGCTGATAGGTTATTGTTAAATAGTTTAAGAAACTTGCTTTCATAGCTAAGTTATAGAGGCTGATTATGACTGACAACCTTAAAAAGCAGTGTGCCAGAACAGAGTCATGGTTCCAAACGAGTTCCTTTTCTGTGATTTGTTGAGAATGTCCTTTGAAGGAAAGGCAGGATGAGCTCACCATTTTACCTTCAGTGGGTTTGTAGACATCAAATGTAAAAGCTGAGGCACTTGATTTCAGATTCTCTAATGAAACAATAACTGACTTCTGATGAGGGTTGACCCGGTAGGGATAAGTGGTGGTCAAATCCAGCTCAAGTATCAAGTTAGTCAACCCATTTGAAAAGTGAGAGGCAACACTCCAAAATAACCCTTACCTAAAGGAATATACATCCTCTACCTGGTGGTGGATGGATTAATGACAGTTACTAGATAAGTGAACACTCAAAAATGAAAATTCTGGCTGTTGAATAAAGTAATTGCTGGACCTTTATTTCGCATACCTTCCAGTTACAAATGTATATGCTTTCTTGTGCAGTTTCTCTGCCCTTAACAGTTGCTTATATGTTTTCTAATGACAACGTAAGCATACAATGAGTTAAATGCAGGTTGAGTGTCCTTTATTCACTTGGTACCAAAAGTGTTGCAGATTTTGCTTTCTTGGGTTTTTTTGTTTGTTTTGTTTTGGTTTTGGTTTTGGTTTTTTGTTTTTCTTTGGTGCTGGGGATCGAACTCAGGGCCTTGTGCTTGCCAGGCAAGCACTCTAACCACTGAGCTAAATCCCCTGCCCCCAGATTTTGTATTTTTGCATATATGCAATGAGGTCTTGAGTGGGGGAACCAAATCCAAACACAAAATTCATTTGTTTCATATACAATTTATAAACATAGGCTGAAGGTAATTTTACACAACGTTTTAAATAATTTTCTGCCTTAAACCTGCAGTGGTTGCAAGTCAGGTGTTACCCCTTAACAGTATGTAAGAAAAGTTTGTATCTCTCAGATCAGCCACGGCTTCCAAAGGCTTCAAGTTTCATGTTATGGAATATTCTGCTTGAGGTATCACATCAGCACTCAAAAAAATATTTCAAGTTTTGCAGCATTTTGGATTTTGGCTTTTTGAGCTGAAGATACTCAATGTGTAACACAAATGGTTGTGCACTACATACTGTTATTGAAGAATTGCTCCACTTTGTCTTTAAAACAGTTTCATGCAGTAAGCAGAAGTTACTTCACTTTTGCCTATTAAAGTATGATGACTTCCCAAAGGAGCTTTCTCCTTAGCCGAGCATAGGAATTAGAATCCAGATACTTATCATCCCAGGTGAATGATCTCACTGTGTTCAGGCAATTGCATATGGAGCTGCAAAGGAGTTAAGAGGAAGTGCAGTAGGCATCTGGGGTATGACAGCATCACAGGACCCTGGAGAGGGGGACTTTTCAAGGAGAACCTGGTAAAGTGTCATTTCCTCAGGGGAAAGGATCACAGAAAGGCTATTGGTTGGTCCTGGGTTTGTTCCAGGTTGGTCTTGTTTGGTGAGAATACCAATAAGATTTTAGGAAACAAGAAGAGAGCTGGCAGGGAAGCAGGAAGAGAACATGTCACCAATTGCTTAACTGATTGAGAAGCTGACTGCAAGAAGCACAGCTACTTAGGAAGTCAGTGAAGATAGTAGCCATGCGAGAATTGTACAGAGGCCACTTATACTGTGTGAAGTACAGGATCTTACATCTAGCTAATGGTGATACTGTTTTTCACTCAACACCCATATCAAAGTGATTGAGGTTCTTGAATGTCTGAAGTGTGCCATGAGGTAGACATTTGCAGTAATGGATTTTGTCCATTTGATTGGTTTGAGTTCCATAATCACTAGTTACCATTCTCCATGTCACTTCCTGTTGACTTTAAAGTGATTTGTTGTCTGCAGCCAAACTTGGGAAGTCAGTTTCTTGCTACCTCCCTCTTATGGGTCTAATATGGGACAAGCATTGCTCAGTGATCTTTGGCATAAGCATTTGTAAAGTGCCAGGCAGTAGGCACTATGCTGACACATACTGGGGTCACAAAAGCATCAGAACCCAAACAAAGCCACACAGGATATAAAGGAGGCCCTGAGAATTTGTACTTGTGAAAGGATGGATGGGAATTCTACCCACCCATAATGTACCTCAAGAGCTATATGTGTCCAATCCTCAGGAATAAGATTCTATCCATTTCTGTCATTTGCTCAGCCTGATTTAATCAGTCATGTTTTAACTGTGTTTCAGTTTCAATATTCAGAAGTACAAGAAGGAAACAGACCCTCTGGAAGGTTTATTATGTTTCCCACATTTTATAGCATCTCATTTTGTTCTGATAAAGACCCAGTGAGTTAACCATTCTTAGTCCAGTTTTACAGCTGAGAACACAGAGCTTCGGAGAAATGGTACACCTGCATGACAGCTAGTAAGGGGCAGTTGTAACAAACCCAAGACCTTCTGACCCTCACAGTAGTCTCATGAAATGATAAAGGGCTAGTCATTATATATTGGGTTCTGAAAACATTAAGTTGTAGCTGTTTGTGATTTAGTGTGATTTGTGTCATTTTCTAGTGCTGCCTCTATAAATTCCAGATATTTTACTCAGACATTTCAGGTAACTTCTATTGAATTTTCTTCTAGAGGCTACATGTTTTATTTACTTTTGTGGCACCTCAGTTTCTTTTTTAATATATTTTATAGGTGCCTATTACTTTTACAAAATATTGAGTTTCAAAGCATTCATTTTGATCATTTCCATCCCCCAGTTACCTTCTCTTACTCTCCCTCTTCCTTATTCTCTTTCTCTTGCCTAATAATAGCCTCCCTTCAACTTTCAGATCATCTTTTTTAGATTCCACATATTAGGGAGAACGTGCAATGTTGTCTTTCTGAGTCTGGCTTATTTTGCTTAGCACAATGATCTCCAGTTCTACCCAGTTTCCTGCAAATGATATAATCCACATGTTCTTTATTCTCCCATCCTGATGGATACCTATGATGGTTCCATATTGTGGCTCTTGTGAATTGTGCTGCAATGAACTTTGGTATGCAAGTCTCCCTACAGTTTGATAATTTTCATTCCTTTGAGTATATAACAAGGAATGGTAGAGGTGGACTAAATGGTAGCTCTAGTCTTTTTGAGGAACCTCCATACTGATTTTCATAGAGGCTGTCTTATATTCTCACTAGAAGCGTTCCATTTCCCCCGTGTCCTTACCAGCACTTGTTTTATGAATTCTTGATAGTCATTCTGACTGGAGTGACACAGAGTTTTGATTTGCATTTCCCTAATGGCTAAAGATGCTGGTATTTTATATACCTTTTGGCCATTTATATTTCTTTTGGGAAGTATCTGTTCAATTCATTTGCCCATTTATTGATTGGGCTATTTGATTTTTTTTAGTGTTAATGTTTTTTGAGTGCTCTATGTATTCCAGATATTAATCCTCAGTCAGAAGAATAGATGGCAAAGATTTTCTCCCATTCTGTAGGGTCTCTTTTACCTGTTTCCCTTATGTACAGACACTTTAATTTGATGTTGTCCCATTTGTTGTGCCTTGCTATTTTCTGTGCTTTTGGAAACTGATTCAAGAAGTCTTTGCTTGTGCCTATGGCTTCATGTGTGTCCCTGTATTTTCTTCTAGCAATGTCTTAAACATAGGTGGATTTTGAACTGGTTTTTGTATAAGATGAGGAATAGGGTTCTAATTTCAGTCTTCTACATATGGCTATCCAGTTTTCCCAGCACCATCTGTTAAAGAGACTATCTCTTCTCCAACATATATTTTTGGCTTATTTGTCAAGAATCAGTTGGCTGTAATAGTATGTGTTTATTTCTGTGTCCTCTGTTCTATTCCATTATTCTGTGTCTACTTTTGTGCCATTACCATTCTGCTTTTGTTATTATGGCTTTGTAGTATAATTTGAAAATGGGTATTGACCCTAGTCTTGCTCTTTTTACTTCATTGCTTTGGCTACTCTTGGTGTTACGAGTTTCTATTTGAAGTTTGGGGCTGTTTTTTCCAGCTCTGTCACTGGAATTTGAATAGGATAGCATTATATCTGTAGATTACTTTTGGTAATAGTCATTTTAATACTATTAATTCTGCCGATCCGTAACATGAAAGGTCTTTCCACCTTCTAATGTCATCTTTCTTTCTTCAGTGTTTTTTAAATTGTAGAAGTCTTACACCTCCTTGGTTAGGTTGATTCCCTAGGTTATTTATTTATTTGACACTACTGTGAATTAAATTATTTTCCCAATTCCTTTCTCAAGTAGTTCATTATTGGTACAGCATATAGAAAAGCTATTGATTTTTTATGTTGATTTTGTGTCTTTGTGATTTTGTGTCTTTGTTGTTTACTACTGTGTTAAAAATACCACCCATAAACAGGGAAACATGTGGTAAAATATATCCATACATTTATCATAGGGCTAAAATAGCTTTTTACCATCTTTGGCAGTGGTAATTTTCCTGAAAAAGAAACAGAAGAAATGTTTCAACATTGGTTCTAATAATTTCAATACAAATATGTTCAGAATGTATAAATGAAAAATATGAGCAATTAAAAGTAAAAACAAACTGGCTTTGGATTTTACATAGTAGTATTATTCAGCATTTCTTAAATATTCTCCAGTGAAACAGTCATTCTGTGAAGTGAACCGAGATGCTAAAAATTATCATGTTTGGTGCCTGTTATCACAAATACTATAATGAGACCCTATGTGATTGAATGGTAATAAATTACATTTGCAACTACTTGAACAGATCAGTATTTTGTAGTATTACTCAGTGTGTATCCTGAACCCCATGCTTGCTTGGCACCTGAACTTATTTGAGAAATTAATCCATCTATGGAGTTACTTTAAAATTATCCCTTAAGTGCACCACTCATGCCAAGTTAGCCTTAATACTGTAAAATATGGGATGACTCCACTAAGTATTCAAATATTTATGTGTGAAGTTTTCCTCTTTGCATTTAGCAACTATAATAAAATGCTTCTGAAAACTCAGTGTCTTCACTATAGCGTAATAAACAGTCTCTTTTGGCCTATTTATACATAAAAAGTCAAAGTCAACATTAGAACATTTACAAAGTGCATTTAATGTTTCCCTCTGTCCCCCCCACCCCAAAGAGAAAACACCAGTATGAAATAGTTCTGTGATTCCGAGCACTCCATCTCCTCATGCGGCCCAGAACCTAGCTCATGGATGCTGGAAGAATATGATCATTTACATGCAACAAGAACATCTTTGTCGGTGCCCTGCCTTCTTTCAGCAGCAGCACAGAGCTAGAATTCATCTCACCCCTGGCTCTGATTCCCATAAATGAAGGAGTTGAGTGACCCAGAAGCCAGCTAGACCTTCCTCCCTTCCTGAGTTTTGAGGGTCAGGTCTCTCAGATTCCACTCTCCCTTCCTGAAAGCCCAGCCTCCAAAGGGCTGGCTGGAGAGATGGAAAAACACGCATGTCCGCCCCATGCTGACCTTTCATCCCTTCGGAGGTGTGCTCAGTGTATTTGCCGTAGAAAGTGTCCTGTAGATCTCATACCAAGAAGAGCTTCACAGTGACCTTTTAATGGGTAGAAAAAATTATTTAAAAATAATCTATAGCTGAGGTTTGAAGAACACCGTTGACATTCTTTACAGGGAATGTGGATTACACCTAACTGAAATAGCTGAACACCGTGTACTTTATCCAGAGATGTTTAGGAATCAGACATAAATCTCTATCTCCTTTGTGGGTCTGTAGTGAATAATGGAGCTTGTAAATATGCCACACAATTATTTTTAATAACTTTACATTAGAATAGTTTTGAAATTATAGAAAATTTGCAAAGATAGTATCAAGAGTTGTCATTTTCTCCTATTAACATCTTATGACACCACAGTACATTTTTCACAAATAAGAAACCAGCTCACCACGCTGTTAACAAATCTCTATATTTGTGTTTCGTTTGTTTTCCCTGATACCTTTTTGTTGTAGTTGTTCCAGGATACTATCTAGAATACCATATTACATGTAATCATCATACTTCCTTAGGTTCCTCACAATTTATACAAGTATTTTCTTTAATGTTGTAATAATAGTAGGTGCTTTGGGATTTTTATTACATATATAATAACTAAGACTCTTAACCCATAGTTAGGAGCTCTGAATTCTTATCCCTTTTTACCTGTAAATTTGATATGTAAATTCCTCTCCCAATTCAAAACATGTTATTTTTATTTAGTTACTTTGCAATGCTGGTGATTGAACCCAGGTCGTCTTGTACTCTAGGCAAACACTGTACCACTGAGCTGCATCCCTAGCCCCAAATCAAAACATTTTTAGTCAGTGATAACTTGGGGAAATATACTTTCTTGTGCAGGACCAGCTTTAGAAAACATTAGTAAATTACTCCTTGACATACACCATGATTCTCTTTCTTCCCCAAAGTTACTGCTGTTATATCCACAGCCACAACAGGAAATATATTGTGGTTGATATAACCAAGACGGGAGGAGGGCTCTTTTTCAAATGAGATTATTTTTAATTTTAATAAAACAGTTAATGGTGACTGGGTTCACAGGGCAAGCTGAATTTGCCTACTTGTTTTTAAACTTCTATTAATATGTAACCAAAGATAATCACAATTTTGTCAAAGTGTGTACAACCACTGCTAATAGGAGAAGGAGCTTAAAATAAAATAGCAAGAAGTGGAATCTGAAGAAGAAAACCTTAATTGTTTTGTTCAATTTAAAGGTGGGGGTAGAAAATTCTATTGACACAAGCACTTCAGCTACCTTCACCTTAGTTTCCTGCTTTATAAAACGAAGTTAAGCCTCACCTGCTTAGCTGCAGAAGTAGGTTGACCGTAGGTTCCCATTTCTTGTGTCACTCCCCAGCTCAGGCTGAGCTCTCCCATGCCTAGCACCTTGCAGGAACCTCATTCGGTTCAAACACGTGCATTCTACACACCACTGGGGGAATAAACCTCCCCACACAACTTTTTATGGGATCACTGGCCCATTCAACAACCTATAGGAGCTTCCTATTTCCTAAACAAAATACTTTTCAAACATTATGTCCCTCCACTCTTATACCAGGCTCCCCTCACTTTCAATGTGTTAACTATTGTAATCATTATCAGCAGGTAATTATTTCACATCTTCATTACCATGGACTTTCCTGCCATGGGTCTTTCCGTACTTTCCTGATTCCCGTCTCAGATTTCTACCCTTGCTTTTAAAAAGGCTCCTTTTAAACTCCCATCTCTCCCTTCCTTCTGATGGTCTGTCTTTCCTGAGAACTCCTGGTTTCAGTGTGTATACCATATATTGGCAAATTTCCTCCCAGTCTTGTTTTCTATATGTGTGTTCTTATATATATGGTGTTTATACCAAATAGGGATCATACCAATTAAATTATTTTTCATTCTTTTTTCACTTAACATATCAAATATTTTCCTGTCAAATATTTTTGAAATCTGATTTTTAAATGATTTCATAAATAGTCTACACTAAATTCTACATTGCATTAAGGCATTTACATGTAGCTGAACATTTAGGTTTCTTCTGTTTTTGTGCTGGAAATAATGCTGTGGTGAACTTTCTTGCTTTTATCTAATTGGGTACTTTAGATAAATTCTAAGAATGGCCTTCTTGAGAATGACTGTTACTGTGTTCTTGATATATATGTCCAGATTGCCTTCCGGGTATCTTAGGCCAATTTTTTTTCTGTCTGCAGTGTATGAACATGCTCACCAGCACTGTGTATTATAATGTACTCATACTGTTGAATACTTAAAACTTACTGTTGTTTTACATGGTCTGGATACAAGGTAGATAGATGTTTTATAAATACTGTCAGTCTGTAGTTTATTTTCCTGACATCTTCTAAAAGCAGAGGCTTTTAATTTTGATAACTTTCCATATATCACATTTTTGTTATGGATTTTTCTGTTTACCTACAACACTTTTCCCTAATCCAACATCACGAAAATTTTCTCTTATGTTTTCTTCAGAAGTTTTACAGCTTTTAGATTTTGTACTGAGATTTATGATTCATTTTGAGTTAATTTTTGCATATGGCATGATATCTGGATTGAGGTCTGTTTTTGTGTGTGATAATTAGTAAAAGATCAAGAATCTTTGCAGATAAGGAAACTAGAACAACAAGACTATCAAAGATGTATTTGTTGTTTAAAGAAGAGTGGACATGTTTGCCTTTAATGTAATAGATAAATTATTCCTACTTAATATTTTGAGTAATTTGGTGCATATCTCAAATTAATAAATGCTTATTGGCAGAAAACTATTATTACATTATTTGGGTGATTTGTTTTTCACTTAGTTTTTTTTTTTTTTTTTTTTTTTTTTTTTTTTGGTGGTACTGGGGATCGAACTCAGGGCCTCTTGCATGCTAGGCAAGCTCTCTAACCACTGAGCTAAATCCCCAGCCCTGTTTTTCACTTAGTTAATGTAATTGTATTAATATATTTATGTACACAGCAAGCATTTTTGAAGACATAAGAAGTACAAGGTAGATGATGTGGGAAAATAACGTCTCTGCAGTTCCATGAATTACCCAGATGCAATTAACATCTAATGTCTGGAACAAAAAGGAGTCAAAGTAATTAACTTTCTTGAACCACAAAATTATCATTATATGAGGCACATCTGTCAGCACTGAGAGCCGTGGGCTCTTGGGGGAGTACTAATAAAGATTATGAAAGAAGGGGCTGTGATAAATAAGAAAATTTAGTAGTGAATATCGCTTGAGGTTATTTGTGAAATAAAGTTTCTCCGCAATTGGTGGTGCCACCAAGCTTTTTTAATCGCCTGCATCTTCCCTGCAGGTCATCAGCTCCATGAGCTCCCTCTCTGAATACTGCCTGCCTTCCATTCTGCGAACCTTATTTGACTGGTACAAAAGACAAAATGGCATTGAGGATGAATCGCACGAATACAGACCAAGAACAAGCAATAAGTCAAAAAGGTATATTTCTTACATCAAGATTTATGGCTGTTTTCTATTTGAAGAAACATAAAGTGAAATGATTTATGTGGCACCCAGGCCTTCCTGACTGTGCACACGGCTGTGTAGCAGGTGCTACAGGGAGCCTGCTCTGCAGTGAGTAATGCATTTGGCACACCTCATCACTTACAACTGTCACGGGTTGGAAATTCACACACAGGTTGGAAATTCAACATTTGTGTGGACTGATACAAAGGGCCACAGGTCACTTTCTTGCCTGCTTCTTTCCTCTGCCACCTCCCCTCTGTTCTACACCCAAAAGCTGAAGGCCATCATAGGCCTCGCGTGCTGACATGCTGAGATATTTCAGTCTTGGTCAGAGTAACCTTCAGTGCTCAGTGTACTGCAGCAGGCTGGCCTGCACACCGGCGGGAATACTGAGGCTGCCTCTGGTCAGCGGTGACTCGTGGCAGCACAATGGAGAGAACAGAGTCACAGTCTCTGGCTTCTCCTCGCAGCTGAGAATTTTGTTTATTTTTTGGTCCTTCTCTCATGGATTTGAAAAGAACTTGCTGCAATAGAAGCACTTTAGCAGTCCTAAAAGTTATAATTTTCATATGACCAAACTAATATATGTCCCTCCCCAACAAAATTTTAGGCAAATACATGTAATTTTATATGTTTGAAATCAACCCCCTGTGACAAGGTAGTGAGTATAAGAAAGCTTGATGCACTTACTTTTTAATAAAAAGGTTATTAAAAGCAGTTAGCTATCTCTGCATGAATTGAGTAGGCATTTTTTAAATGCTTTTAAGACAGTAAACTGAAATTACTCAGGAAGCCTGACATTAACTGCTTTCAGTGAGTGATTTATCCCTCTCATTTTTCTTGATAGACCTAATACTTTCTTTAAAAAAATACAAACTTCCTCGAAATGGAAGATCTGTAATCTTACCAAATTATATTTCATCCCAATTTGTAACTTAGTTTTATAATATATCTGAGTTTACCAAGATTCATTTATCATTTCGTTTGAGGGAGAGATTAGTAACATTTTCATACTGAATTTTATTAATTGAGAAAGGAAAAATTTGAGATATAACTTATATACCATAATATTCACCGTATTAAGACATATAATTCAATGTTTTCAGTGTATTTTCAGGGTTGTACAATCACCACTGTGTAGTTTTAGAATGTTTTTATCACTCCAGAATGAAACCTGGTGCCCATTAGCAATCTCTCTTTGTAAATATCTTCTTAATGTATGAAATTTTAAAGGTATATTTTCCATTCTGTATCTGAAAATTGTTTATACTGTGTGATCAATAAATGAATGGGATCACTTTATTTTTCTCATCACACTTGTTGGCTGGTAAACAGCTAGACATCCGTAGAGATGAGGAGTGCAGCAGTTAGTTGAATGAGTGAGTTTCAATCTTGTTTCCTCTGTTTGTCAGAGTTTAGTTGTATGACTCTTTCTTTATATATAGACAACTGGTTTTGAAATCATGTATTGATTATTTTCAGGAGATCAGAATGACTGCCGAGATAAATATATACAGAATCAGGAAAGTAACATTCAACTCAATAGCGTTTTAGTTACATTTGAACTTTTAAAATGAGAGAATATGTGCCTTGAAAAAAGCCAAAAAAAAAAAAAGAGAGAGAGTCTATAGAGCATGATGTAACCAAGATACAGCTAAAAGAGGAACTGTGGAGAGGGACCGCAGTAACTGAAAATAGTCAAATGGGAGGGTTAGACATGGAGTTATGATTTCTAAGATTAGTACAATATCAACATTTTTGCTGCCAAGTAAATTTGTCAAATGCCTCTGGCTCCTGCCAGTTAGGCCTAAACCACCAATAAAGTTGAATTCATTATTGGAAAAGTATATGTCACAGTTTTATTTGAAAACATAACTTGGCTTACTGAATAAAATAAATTCGGAGGTTAAAATAATCTTTTTTTCCTTCCAGGAACTGCTCCTTTCTTGGGGTCTTCTGGCCATTTTTGAAAACTCTAACCCATCATCTGACACAAATACCGTCTCTGCTATTGGCTGTCTTTGAGAGTTCTCCTTCCTCTTGCTTTCAAATTTCTATTTCCTTATTCAGTGACATCACTGATACAAGGCCTGACTAGTGAACATCCTTAGTTTGCAGCTCTGTTTCCCTAGTTAGCAGTAGCACTTTCTTCTAGCTCCATTGAGTGTTGAAATATTTCAGATAAGTGTTTTTCCTACCATTCTTCTCATGGCAGAGCTGCTCATAAATGATCCTAAATGGATAAATTCCTCCTCCATGAATACATTTCTGCCTGAAAGGTAGAGCTGAACTTCCCTGGTTAACCCATTCCCTTATACGCCAGTCTTAATTTGCCTTGCTCGGGGTTACAGGGCACCTCCCGAAGTCACATGTATGTATGTATATGTCTGTCTATGTGTGTGTGTATATGTTTTTTCCTTAAATATCTCGTCATTTTCTTCTCATTCCCTCTTGACTAAAGACAAAAACTTTCTTATGTACAATAATCTTGATTTATTTTTGAAAGATCTCTCCTGACAAGTCCAAATCCTCTCATTCTTTCTCAGTAAGTATTGAACATATATGTGTTTCAGAGATTATGGTAAATTAGGCTAGGCTCTAATTTGCAGTTCTCCTGCCTCAGCCTCAGGCATGCACCGCCACACCTGGCCTCCACTCTGACTTTTGAATGAGTGTAAAGATTTGTCTTTCTTCTTCTCTCTATGTTCTTAGTCTTTTTTCTGGTGTTCTTTTGCTTCTTTCCTCCTTGTTCTAAGTTTCAAATGGGAAAAGGACAGAAGGAAAGGACAAAGGAAAAATAAAGAAAAACATTGCTAATCTCTCCTTTCTGTTGTGCCCAGCTCTGACTGGTAATCGTAGTAGCTTCCTCTTATTTAGGATCCTTACATTGTGTTACACTATTGCATTGTGTAGCTTCTTTCTTAAGATCCTTTGAATTCCCACTTCCATGATGGTGGGTGTGTCTGTGTTTGCTGCACATTTTACAAATGATAGAATTCCTGGATTGCAAGGTCCATATTGTAGGAAAGTCTACAAGATGAGGTTATGGGCTCACAAGTAGCTACTCTAGTTCACATGGTTAGAAATGTTAAATTTGCAGTCAAATATTCTGACTTCAAATCCAGTGTTTGCCCATTGTACCACAGTGACATTCGTGTGCATATACCAACCAAAAAGACATTCGTGTGCATATACCCACTGCAATCTTCTAGTAGCAAAATAAGTTTGCAGTCCATTGGGGGTGAATTTTAGGTTTTTAATGAATTATCTAACTTTGAAAATATCCTCAGTGCTAATCAATGTATTTTAAATTTTACAGCGATGAACAGCAGCGAGATTATTTAATGGAAAGACGGGACCTCGCCATTGATTTTATTTTTTCTTTAGTATTAATAGAAGTTTTGAAACAGGTGTGTGAATAATTTATTGTTACTTTTAATTAATATTTATTAATCTAAAAACTACTTATATTTTGAAATTATAAGTTTACTAAATTGTGTATGAATGCCAATTGCTGGGTCATGAGTACTGATTTGCTTTTCATTATTCCCTACAAGTTAAAAGTTGTCTTTCTTTTTTTTCAGATTCCACTTCATCCTGTAATAGACAGTTTAATACATGATGTTATTAACTTGGCTTTCAAGCACTTTAAATACAAAGAAGGGTAAGATGATTTCTGGCATTAGAATGTTGAAGAAGTTGGGTGCTTCGGTGGTTTGGTCTTTTTAGATAAGCTGGTGTCCCCAACTTGTCTCATTTTCCTTTACTTAGGTACCTCGGTCCTAACACCGGCAATATGCACATTGTGGCCGACCTGTATGCAGAAGTCATTGGAGTGTTGGCACAAGCTAAGTAAGTGAACATCAGAGTCCTTGACCATGAGAACGTGAATGCTGATTTGTAATTTAAGGCAGGGTAGGGTGTGAGTTCACAAGGAGCTAGAGCTGCTTCTGCCATGTATGCCCCATCTTCAAATCTAACTAGCAGCTCTCGCAAGTCAGGCCTAAGTTTCACCTCTCACTTGCGCACTTGGGTCAGACCCTCCTGACTCCATAGGGTTCAGACTGCTCTTCAAGGAAGGAGATGGACTAACCAAATTGCTTTTCTGTCTGCCCAGATAGTCCAAAAATATTTATCAGTTTTTAAAGTTTTGTTTTTTATATTCCTTGAGTGAGTGGTTACAAACTTATCATCCATGAGTGGGAAAATTCCATTCTAGAATGTCCCTTTTACTATAGACCTTACTTAATTCAACTGAGCTAAAAATGTCCCAGACTGTCATGGAAACAAGTCAGAGGAAAATCTCACTGCTAAATTTATCTGGCCCTGTAATATGACTTAGCAGGCTAGAACAAAGTAGTGTTAGACTATTAGCAATAATACACTTCTTCCAAAATGATGTCACACCCTACTTTACCCAGCTTCATTTTATCCACCCCGTAGGCAAATTGGGCAAGATCCTGAATGCCAGGGTTAGGCAAGATGAGCCAGAGACATAATATGAATTCAAGCCAAAGGGCCAGCTTACATCAACAGTGATGCTCTGATCCTTGTGAAATGCAATCCACAGAAAGAGACTTTTATCTTTGAGACAGAATGTCCTAACGTAGTGGCATGGAAATATACAACTTACCCCCCAAAATTTAAGTACTTACTCAGCAAACTAACCTAGTCAAAATACGGACAAGAACTCAAGAAATAGACACACACCCCTCGAATGCCTTGATATGATTTATTTAGGATAACCTTCCTTAGCTACTTGGATTGAGTTAGTTAAGAATGGAGAATTAATGTCATTACTAAGCAACATTCAAAGATTGTAGAAATTTCCATATTAGATTAGATTTACGATCGACTCACTCAGTATTTTCTTGCCAACAGTGGCTTTTTAAATTTTTAGGACATCAGTATTTGTCCTGATTTCTGTGATAGTAGAGTACATGAAATGCCTGCATTTGGACAGTGTTCCAATACTTTCCAGTTACTAACAAATTCCTTAATTCTTGTCTTTAAAGGAAGCATTTTTTGCTGTGAAGTGATAGTCACACACAGTACTGACTTTTTCAAAGTCAATTAAATTAAAACTAGATTTTCTAAAGTACTTTGGCCAGTCTGCTGTTGCAGTAATGACAGACTTAAATAGTCCATGATATTTTCTCAACCAGGCAATGTGTAGTTAACCTTTATTGAATAGTATGGTCTTAAATTAGTGTCATGAATTATCTCACTACTTTCCCATAAGTACACCAGAACCATTACTTTATCATTGCTTTATAGAAGTGCTGCTTCCTTTGTTCTCAGGGGGAAAAAATGGATGTATGCTTATCTAGAACACTTCGTTTATATTATTTTTCTTCTTATAAAGTTAAATACTATAATAATTCAAGTTGTAGATTATATATCCGGTTCCCAGTGATAATGCATAGGAAGTATGAAATATTTTCCTCAGTAGAAGTAAAATTAGATTAATAGAATTTCAGCCTTGGAAAAGGACCTCTAAGTAACCTAACCATGTACCCTCTGCAAAAGACTTTCTGGTCACCTCCTCACAGTGGATGCCTAACACTTGAGCTTGCATACCCCGTGACAGGAAACTCATTCCCCCCCAAAGGAAATTAACCCATTTAGCATATTTTCTGACCACCTACTGTATGCCTGATCTTTTGGAGCTCAAATCTAGCCAGGAGTGTCAGACAATAAGCAATAAGTTCAATAAATAACTAAATTGTATGATACATTAGAGTTTATTCCTTTCAGATGTCTCTTTTTGTGAGAAAGTTTTACCATTTATTTGCTTCTGGAGAATGACTGTTTAGGTGTTTGAAGAAAGTGTCCATTGTCCTCTGACCTGCCCGACTTTGAAGCTATGTGCTCGCAATTGGCCAGGCTGCCTCAGGTGTCTGTGTGCTGGCTGTGCTTTAGCCGGTGGCTTAGACCCCAGACATTTACTTCCTCACAGTTCTGGATGATGGAACCCCAAGGTCAAGGTGTGACCGGGTTAGTTTCTCCTAAAGGCCTCCCTTCTTAGCTTGCAGCTCTTGGCCTTCTCCCTGTGCCCTCTTGTGGTCTCATCCCTGTGTAAGCCCATGCTTCTGTTCTTCTAAACCCACTAGGTGTACAGGATGAGGGCCTGCCCTTCAGACCTCAGTTAACCTTAACCACCTCTTTCAAAACCCCGTCTCCAAATATAATCCCATTTTGAGATACTAGGAATTAAGTTTTCAGCCTGTGTTTTGGGGGGAAAACAACTCATCCACAGTAGTAAGTCAGCATTTCTAGCAAGTTCCCAGATGCTGCTGGCCGGGAACACACTTTGAGACTCACTGGTGTAGACAGTGCATAGCGTGCAGACATTAAGAGCAGGGAGTCTAGAGGGGGACATGGGCTTTAAGTTCCCTGTGCAACTTTATTGGGTTATGAAATCTCTAGCTCATTTCCTCTTCAGTATAAAAGGGTAGAACTTTACCCAGAGCGTCATTGTGATGATTAAGTGAGTTACTCTGTGTGACCAAACTTTACCCAGAGCGTCATTGTGACGATTAAGTGAGTTACTCTGTGTGACCAAATCGTGGCTGGCATAAAGTCAGTGCTCTGGGTCTCCTTGCTGCTGCTGTCATCATCACCTCCAACATCAGTTTTGGTTTTTTGTTTTGTTTGTTCTATAAGACGCAAGAAAGAATGATGACATTGGAGTTTGGAATTTATATTCCAAAATTTTCAAGAATATAGTTTTGAGTTTTCATTTAAATAGATGTTATCTGATACAAGTCAATTTTTGTAAATTTAACAAAATTTGTATTTTGACTTTTGTTAATTTCCTGTCTGAAAAATTAATATGTAATTTTACAGTAGATCTCTGTGATATTTCAATTGTAAATACAGCTAATATCTTCTATCTCACTTCGATAATATTTAAGAAATGTCAGAAGGCCTGTTCAGAATGTTTGTAGGAACCCTGGAAATGCCACCACAAAACAGGAATAAACCCTGACATATCCTTAAGTATGTTAACAACCATTAGAAAATACCTCATTCATAAGATATTTAAGTCTTCTTGAAGCCATTTTCTGTTCTATTGCCTTACAATCTTTTTTATTGTGAAATACGTATAGCAAATATAAAGAAAATCTATAAAACACAGTTTAACAAATTGTCATAAAATGAACACTGTAACTTCCATCTAACCCAGAAACTAGCCTTTTGAACTGCCCTTGGTGAAGCAGTGTTCTGTGTTTACTGCCTTCGTTATGTGTCCTGCAATCTCTACATTAAGGAGAGTTTTTCTAAATTTTGGAGATTCTATTAGTTCCCCTTCAACTTTTTTTTGAGTGAGTGGGCGGTGCTGGGGATCAAACGCAGGGCTTTGTGTTTGCTAGGCAAGTGCTCTACCGCTTGAGCTAAATCCCCAACCCCTTCAACTTTTTTTTTTTTTTTAAAGTTCTGGAGATGAACTTGGGGCCTTGTGCTTGCCCCTTCAGCTTTTATAGTTACAATTACCCTTTCTAATCATGGGTTGCTTCTAATCGAACCTTTCACTTGTAGGAGCCTCAGGCTAATAGTCTTAGGAAACAAAAAAATAATGGTTTTTAGAATGTTTTCTTTTTTGAAAATTAATGCTCAAACAGGTCACATTTAAAAAGTAGTTTGGATAATTTTTAGGTGTGCATTGCTTTGCGTGTAGGTATTTCAAAGACTTGCTCTTTTTGTTCCCTTGGCATTAAGATTTTTTTTTAACTCGTGACATTATTACTATTATTATGATTAGTATTATTTTTCTCTTTTTTTTTTTTTTTTTGGTGCTGGGGATTGAACTCACCTTGTGCTTGCACTCTAACCACTGAGCTAAATCCCCAGCTAGTATTATTCTTCTTTCAAACACTAGAAATACTTTACATTCCTTGAGAATAGGGATGGTGTCCTTTGTGTTTGTTTTCATTCACCAGATCAAATGCATAGAGTAGGCAGTCCATCTTTCCCTTTTAGGTATGATTCAAATTTTTCCATTACTAGATTTTTCCTTCAAGTTTAAAAATACATTTTCCCATAGTTATTAATATAAAACTATAAGAGAATGACAACAGAAAACTTTGGAAATGGGTTTTGGGATACTTTTATCGTTGTTTGGAATCTGAGTTCAAAAATTATTTATTGCAATGGTCAGAATTAACTGATTCTGGAGTTGGAGATTTACCTCAAATGGTAAGGCTCTGTGTTTGATCCCCAGCAACCCGCCCCCCACGAAAAACAAAGAAATTACTGATCCTGGTATGTTATTGCTCAAATACAGTTTGGTACTGTAGAACTGCAGGGTCTGCAAGCATGTTGGAAACTGTTAAGCCTGAGGAAATGGAGCCTTTTGTCTGCTTAATTTAAGAGCTAAACCATCTTGAGAGGATCTCAATCCTGCTAGATCTGCTCCCTAGTCTGAAAGAAATATGGAGCATCTCATTGTATGAGAGGAGAAAGAAGGAAACTGAGCTCTGTCAAATTTCATCCATCAAATCCCTATGAAATGTCAGTCATTGTGTTTGCACTGATTGGAAGGACTCTACCTCTAGGCTCCATCACTCTTGGATGCTAGAGGCCCCATTTACAGTGACTTTCCTATTGCTCATGTGGTAAATCACTTATGTTTTCTTCCTAGATTCCCTGCTGTCAAGAAAAAATTTATGGCAGAGCTGAAAGAATTACGGCACAAAGAGCAGAGCCCATATGTGGTGCAAAGTATTATCAGCCTGATAATGGGGATGAAATTCTTTCGAATTAAGATGTATCCAGTGGAAGACTTTGAGGCCTCTCTTCAGTTTATGCAGGTAAAAGTCTAGGAGAGCCAAGAGGCCATCAGTGTGAGCAATTCCCTTTGACACACCTGGAATGTGAGAACCCCTTCCAGGCAGTACCCAACTTACAGTGGTTGAACTTACAGTATTTCAACTTTACAATGGTGCAAGGGCTATAAGCACATTTTAAATTTGGATGTTTTCTTAGGTTGGTAATATGCAGTCTGATCCTCTCTTATGATTCTGGGTGGCAGGAACAACCACAACTCCCCATTGGCTCCACAATGATGAACAAAAACAATGGATGCTCATTACCACGCTGTGCTGCTAAGCTAAAATGTCACTAAGCCAGGGTTATTAAACACAGTTTCTTTTTGCAGTATTTTCAAATAATGATTGGCTTATTGGAATATTACACCATCATGAGTCAAGAAGCATCTTTACTTGACAATACAGGAAAAAAAATCCTACCTTCTCAATAATTCACGAAGAGCCTTGCAACCAAATAGCAGAATTGCAGAAACATAATTTCAGTTTTAAATTTTCATATCATCTTTGAAGCTTATTTGTCAACTTTTTTCAATCATCATTACATACTGCTCTATGAATATAGCTGACTTTTTTTAATGTTTTAGAATTGATAGCACTGGGTTTCCTGTATCACCATTCACAGGCAGAACTTTATTGAAGATAGAAATCTGTTTCATTGATACTACTGAAAAGAATCTTTTAAAAAATCAACCAAACAAAAAAAAAATCAACCAAACCCAACAGGTTTAATATCTATTGACCAGAATTCATCATGATAGATAACAAATAATTGTTGTTAATGAGTACTTTGCAGAACACATAGGTCTATTGAAGGTTTACAGAACTTCGGTATCTGAAAGGATTTTTCTAATGCAACTGTGAATTAGACTTGAAAAAACAAAACAAAATGACCTTACTAAAGAGTTTAGATACAGGGATTATGAATATAGGCTGTACCACTTCACAACCAGAAAGACTACTACCAAGACAACAGATAATAAGTATAGATGAGGATGTAGATGAATTGGAGCCCTTATGCACTGTTAGTATAAAGATAAAACAGCACATTCACTTTGGAAAATATCCTGGCAGTTTCTCAGATGACTAAACCTAGAATTACCAGATAATTCAGAAATTTCACTCCATGGTACATACCCAAGAGAAATGAATATAAAAAGTTCACACAAAAACTTTAACACAAATGCTCATAGCAGCATTATTCACGGTAGCCAAAAAGCAGAAACAACTCTAAAAAAGTCTCTAAACTGATGATTGGATGTACAAAATACAGTATATCCATATAGTGGACTGTGTGGCTCTAAAAAAGAATGGCATACAACAAAGACAGGCTGGAAATATCATGCATAAAAGAAGCCAGATACAAAGGGCCACATTGAATATGAATCCATTTACACAAAATGTCCAAAACGGGCAAATCCGTAGAGACAGAAAGATTAGTAGTTGCCTACAGCTGAGGATGAGATGTGGAGAGAAACACCAGGGGTAACCAACAGAGTGCAGAGTTTCTTTTGGGCTCGTTAAAAAGTTCTAAATTTGATTGTGGTAATGAATGCATAACTATGAATATACTAAAAACCAGTGAATTGTACACTTTAAATGGGTGCGTTAGATATGTGAGTCATATCTCAGTAAAGTTGATACGTAGAAGGGAGAGAGGGAGCAGTGGGTACCATACATCAAAATTCTTGGGTTTGAATTCAGGTGCCAGTACTTACAAGCCTGCGACCGTGGCCCGTCACAGTCACCACTCGTTCCCAGCCTTCATTTATTTTATCTGCAAAGTAGTGACAAAGACTTTGCCCTTTGAGAGTGATTCTAATGTAAGCACTTAGTGACTAGTAACTGTTCTTTTATTTTTATCATACTTGGAATTGATAATTCATGTGTTATGTGCTTGAATGACAACTTGAGAAAGTATTTACATACAAATGCAAAATTATGTAGAAAAAGGGCCATGATCCTGAGAATTGTATGGCTCCATTCTGTACAGGAAAAAATCTCACTGATTCCCTGGGTTAGTGTTGGCCAACCAAGTCTGAGATCTTAATACAATATTGATAGACTAAGAGACTTCGCAACTGTTTTGGGCAATCTTCCCAACAGTGATTGCAATAAAGGTTAAGAGCTCATATAGATATTAGAATGTCATCAAATACTTGTAGCTTTGGACTCTTGAATAAAAATATCTCACAGTAACCACTATAAGTTACTAGCATAAAGCTCGGAAGGAGGGAGATGCTGGCAGAATTCAGGGCAGGTGACTCTCCTGCACAGACAGCCCTTGGGCCACCGAAAGTATTTTTCATTGACTGTAGCTGCTGTATCAACACTACCTTCACGGGCAAAGACATCCTTGCTGAGGAGGTATTCCAAAAGTTTCCTGTCTGAGGTGGAGGAGGGAAGTGTTCCAGACTTGCTTGTGAAATGATCAGAATAGTAAACACACCTAAATGTCAGGGTGAGCCAGTAAACTGTTCTGTTCCTGAGGTTTTCAGGCACAGCGCCTAAAATAAGTTTACTACCTTTTGCCTTTCTTCCCATATTACCTCCTCTGGGGATCTATGTTTGTGGGCAAATCAAAGACCTAGAGCCCCATACAGTATAAGTAATCAATAGAAATATATTGATTTATATGTCTAAATATAGACTGAGCTAGCCAATAATCGAGTGGATAGATGTGTGCTTACTGCTTATGGATGCTTTGCCCTTTCAAGGTAGTGATTTGAGATAGAAGTAGAAAAAGAGAGAGAAAACTCACCTTGTAAATTGCCACTGAGGCCCTTGCAAGCATTTAGAGTTCAATAGGAATGTTTGAGACTAGTGATTTCTGAACTGATTGTAGGACCAGCCTGTGTTGGTATTTGTGATTGGGCGAAGCACTGTTAAGTTTGTTTAAATACTTTTCATACGCACATTTCAATCTACGTTCCTTCCTTATATACTCTTTTTCTGCTTCCTAGGAATGTGCACATTACTTCCTTGAGGTCAAAGACAAAGATATCAAACATGCCTTAGCTGGGCTTTTTGTGGAAATCCTCGTCCCAGTTGCCGCTGTGAGTTACATTTTCATTTCTGAGAACTTCTTGAGATTGGATTGAAGATTCATCAATAGAATATTCATATGTACCTCTTTTTCAGGCTGTTAAAAATGAAGTGAATGTTCCCTGCCTCAGAAACTTTGTGGAAAGCCTGTATGATAACACGTTGGAACTTTCTTCTCGAAAGAAGCATTCCTTGGTTAGTAACTGTAAGAAAATTCAAAAACAAACAAGACTGCAGAGACTAAAATTCCTAGGCGTAAATCTACTCGAGAGTTTTAAGGATGCTACAGAAGGGAGAATTACCTCCAGCCCTCTCCAAAAGACTCCACTTTCAAACTTTGCAACTTATGTTTAGTATTGACTATGAATCACCCCTGTCACCTCAGCTGACCCTTCTGGTCCTACAGATTCTGCTGTTTGTTTTTAAGATGGATTTATTTTAATTTTTGTTTGCATTTCTGAGAATTTTTTTCCAATCTGAAGGCTAAAGTTTGTAATAATAGTTTCTCTTCTCAATCCTCAAGAGTTTGCAATGACTAATTCCTATCCTGATAATGAGAATCAAAATTGAACCAGCCAAGAGAGGGAGACAGGAAATAGATAGTTGCCCACAGGCAAGATTCTCTGAAGGCTGGGAAAGCAGTTCTTGGGAAGGCTTTGATACTGAGAAGCAGCGTTGAGTTTTTTAAGTACCCACTACCTTTTACCCCTATGGTAAATAATAGTCTGGTTTATAAATTAGCAAGTGGTATGTCCTCTGTAATTGTGGTAATCTGGGGTTTCAAAAGTACAAACATCACCATCATAACATGAACAAATACTCAGTGTTGCTTTCCTGGTAGTGGTGATAAATTTGCTCATTTATCTACATTCCTTGGGCATGGCAACCGGTTTTTTGTTTTGTTTTTAGAATCTGGTATTAGAGCTGTGGATTCATTGGGAGCAGCAGTTGAAAGTCCTTAAAACTAAGTTAATTTAAAGAAAAACAAGTTAACAAATTCTTTTTATTTTAAATTAATGAATTCTTGAGTACTAAACCTCGTCTGACAATTGTTTCTTGCTAATCCAAGTTAATAGATGAGCCAGTTATATTTCTTGGTACATCTTCACCACCCTGGTTTCTCGAGGAGCCATGGAGGTGTTAAGCTATCTGGTTTAGCAAAATGGTGGTGCATTCTGAATGTAGGTTTTTTTGGGTGGCTGCCCATTAATTTCTGTCTTCTCCAGTTGCTGTGGGAAACCAGCCCAGTTAGGCAGGAAAAGCACAGTAGCACCTCTGTTTATTTGGTTGTAAGCAAATTCCTCCCACAGTTAAATTTGTCTTCGTAGAGTTTACCAATGCAATAACATTTCTTTTAGGAATCTTCCTTAATTATAGTAAGGTTGCATACAAACGAAAAAATATACACCTACCTCTAAGATAGTAGATGTTGATGAGTCAAAAAGCCAGTAACATTTTTAAACTACATGTGCTTTTCTCCTTTTTTTCTGGAGATTGAAAGTTATGTAAAATGGTGAGTTTGTTTTTAAAGTTCATTAGCAAAGAGAAAGTGAATCAGATTTCTCTACTGTACATGAAACATCATACTATCCATACTTCTGGGTGATTCCATCCCCAGCATTATCAGAAAACATTTGCAAAATGTTCACCCCTGCTCATCACCCACCGGGGCTTGTTGTGTTTATAATATGCTGTTTAATTCAGCCTATAGGGTTGCAGAGGGAGACAGTGAAATAATGGGTGCAGAGAATTAAAATATCAGTCATCCTCTGGGGCTAGGGTATGAGTTGGTGGTAGAGAACTTGCCTAGCCTGGGCAAGGCCCTGGGTTCCGTCACCAGCAACACAAAAAAAGAAGAAAAAACACATTCACATTGTAACCTTGTCTCTTTCTTCCCAGGCTTTGTACCCCCTGGTGACCTGTCTGCTCTGTGTTAGTCAAAAGCAGCTGTTCCTGAACAGATGGCATGTCTTCCTCAACAACTGTTTGTCCAACCTGAAGGTTAGTATTTGTCTGCTTGACAAAAAAAAAAAATTTTCTATAAAAATTGACAGTATGGTTGTAAGGCTAGTCTATGTGCTTCTGACTAGAGACAGGGGAAATTGCTTCAGATTTGGGGAAAATAAATCTGTCCCGATAAAGTCTACTTTAAAGATAGAATTAAATGCTGCTTTATGCAAACCTGAATAGATATATTTATCCAAATGAAATAAAAATAACGGCCACCGTTGGCTGGTAGAAACACATGAATTGATTTCCTGTGCTCACCTAGTTTTCCTCTATCTCCTTCAGTTTAAGAAAAGAGCTCTATTCTGTGGAAAGACTGACCTAGTAACAGACCACACCCACCTGTGTCGCTGACATGTGTGACTACTTCAGGATATTCTATTTAAGCTATTTGGCAGTTCCAGTCCTAGGCGCTCACTGCTGCCCAGGTAGTCGGCACAAGTGGAGGGTGATGTCAGCGATAGTCACGGTCCCTGAGACCAAGGAGCCTGCACTTGAAACAGCTGTAACGATTAGCTTCAAAATAGGCTTTATAACTTTGAAGTGGTAAATCTGTTTTAAATTTCAGTGACCTCTCGATAAGACAGTAAGCCTGCCCTATTCTAATTACAGTGCAGTGCAGTCTTCACACTCTTTCCTAGTTGTGTCCAAAGCCGTGGTTGTTTATTTTTTTTTTACAGGATTGATATTTGCTGTTTTTTAATTTTTTAAAAACACTTAGTTATAAAATTTTATATGCACTCAAAAGTATTGCCTTGTTTTGTGTTTTCTCCGAGACACTTTAATTTTGTGAGGTGCTTAAGATTAATTATATTATTTTGGCATTTACTGTAATTACACAATAACCTGCATTAGAGCCTTTTTAAGGACCACTTGTGCACTGACACTAAAAGCTGATTGTGAAATCCAAGATTAGAATCATTCATTTTCTTCAAATTGGCAGTGAAATATAATAGTAGCAAATAGGGAATGAAGCTTTTGAATTCTCCAAAGAGTGAAATGTTTTCAGGATTATCAACTGTTACAGCTGCTCTCAGGTGTTTTGTTTGAGGGTTTATCCATCTGCCATACAACCCTGGACTGCAGCCCAATGTTATTTTTATTTGGTCCATTTTTAAGTTTCCAGTTTTAATCCAAGTTAATTTCTTTTACATTTTACACAGATAGAAGATGATCATTTGGTTCAAAACAAAAAGAGAAATGATTAAGAATGTTTATACTGAGCCTTTCTGTATATGTTATGTTTAATGTGTCTGGTGAGTTTGGGGATAAAATATAAATATTTCACATAACAATTTACTGCTGTGGCCGAAAAGGCCATACTTTAGTCCAAAGTTGTTTTTTTGAAAACTGGCAGAGCATCATACTTTGGAACTTAATTATTTGAAGGTTATGATATTATTTAGAGTTCTAGTGTAAGCCTACCAGACTTACTAAGAGAATGGTGAGCCATATCAAAGAGCATTGGATCTGGACGCTGACAGTGTCTCGGCTACACAGACATTTCGCCCATTGGGATTTCTAAAAAAGAGAAGCGGTAAGATTAGAAAGGGCATATAGAGTCGCTATTATTCATAGACTGACCAGTGTTCCAGAACTCAGTTCAATTCAGCAAAAGCTTTTATGATGTCTACTGTGTGGGGTGCTAGGGAAGAGGCTAGAAGTGGGAAGAATGTGGGAAGGCAACTTGGTAAAACTACATATAGGACACAGTGCCTGTCCTTGAAGAGCTCAGCATTGCATTGAGTGGAATGCACTGGAGTCTTATAGCACGTGATACAGACAATGAGGGATATAAAGTTGGGAACAGGCACATAATTGTGTAACCTGTAAAGGTTTTATATTCCATGAAATGTGAAAGCCCAGTGTGGTGGCACACCCGTGTAAGGCTGGAGAATCACAAGTTTAAGACCAAGCTGGGCAACTTAAGAAGAAAGGGAGGGAAAGAGGAATTAGGAACCCACCAACCATTTTACATGCATTAGCACTATATACAGATGACATTCCAGATCTCCTTATACATCCTCAATAGGGAGGATATACTTGAAGAAAAACTAATATGGCTTCAGAAGTATGCTCTGTCTTGATCACTTCAGTATTTTATACCATTTAGAACCAACCACATCATTTCATAATTGGCTACCCTCCCAGCCCTTCCCCATACACATCTTCCAGCAATCTTCCCTTCCTTCATCTCTCCCAGATACTTCAGGATAATGGACCTAACGTTAGTGTCTTCCGTGTTGACCTTGGTGGCCATCTTTGACACGTTCTGCAGAGATGAGCCATCAGCATGACTGTGTGACATGAGCAGAGACATGTGCGAGCATAGACAGTCACATGCTTTCAAAGTAAACAAACTCTGAGCATTCACTTAATGTCAGTGTCCTGGCTTTATGCATCATTAGTCTGTAAGAACCAGGCTGCTCTGGGAGCACAGACTTGAATTCTTCAATATTTATACTGAATTCGCCCAGTCAGTAATATCAGCAACAGGCCTTCATAAAGTGATGAGAAATTCACGGCACCGCCTCACCAAAACATTCACATCTTTCAGGGACTCTTGGTCAGTGGTGACCAGTCGTTTTCTATATGTTTCATATCAGAATTTAAACACATTGAGATGTTTAAAATGATGCATTCCCTTCATATCTGCCATATGACATCTAATTCTGCAGAAAGGAAATGTGCTTTGCAAACTTGATTTAATAGCACTTTTAAAATAGAATATTTATTACATTCATAACTCTGTGCCAGTTTCTTATCCTTCAAATAGATGTAATTGACTTTTAAAATTTCTTTTCTTTTTACAAAAATGCATATAATTAGTGAGACCCAGATTATAAAAAATAAAACTAAAAAAGAAAACTTGAAGATAAAGCATTTATTATATGATTAATACTAAAGCAGCTCTCATTGGAGATCTGTTAAGAGCCTGGTGAGGGGTTAGGGGTTTACATACATTGTCATGGAGCATGACAACACCACGGGTTACCCTGAGCTCGTGTTTTTATGGTTGTTATTTTTGTTTTTCTAAAAATTTTGCTCAGATAGCCATATTTCCTCTGAAGGTTAGACGTTATTCAGCCTAGCTTCATAACTAGAGAAAGAAAAGATAAAGCAGGAAACTCTCCTTTGCTTCAGTCACTACTTGGGCTGGGGTGTGAACTCATTCATTGGTTTAGCCAACCAGTTTGTCAGCAGTCGTAACTTTACATGGAACCTCCCAGGCATTAGCCTGGGTTCTGGGAACACATGATCAGTAACTTTGTGATTAGTGTACAAGACAGATGATGATCAAGTAAATAAATACATGAGAACTAAAATCTCGGACAGTGATAACTGCTCTGAAGAAAATCAAATAGGATATTACAGTAAGGAATGATGCATTTGGGAAGGACCAGAAGTGGAGATTCAGCAAAGTACTTTGATTTCTATTAAGGACCTCAATATCAGTGTGGTTGCCATAAATAGGATATATGATGAAAATTGTCTTCTGCACATAATACATATTTATGTGTAATGATTGCAATGATGTCTAAAGAATATCTTTTAAAAACCATTTCGTAAAAAAAATTTCATAAAATGTTATTAATGATACCTTTATTTTATAAATGGAGATACAGAGTAGTGTATTAAGTACCCCACAATTGTTGCCTGAATGCTTAAAACATATAGCATCATTTATTTAAAAATAACTACTATTCTCTTTGTTAATACCAAGTTGAAATGGTAATAGTATCAGCTACTTTAAATACTAGTTTTCAAGATGGAATCACTCTGCTTAATATTAATCTTGTTTCTATAATCTTAAGAAAATCTCATTCTTCAGTGAGAAAATCTTATTCAGCCATTACAAGGAAAAATAAACTCCATTAACTGTCAGGACAGCATGTTAGAGATTATCCTGCCCTCCAGCAATGTTATTTGGATAATATGCAGTCATTACCAAGACCCCATCACTAAGCAGTTCATTGGTGAATTCAGCTGTCCATGTTTGTCACTGCCAATTCTAACTTAACTAAAAAAAAACCAAAATTTAAAGAAGATAAGCATGTCATTGGGCAAGCTGACATGTCAGTGAAATAAGTGAAGGGCACTGAGCTAAGATGCCATCCATCTAGGGAAGATGTGCTGTAAAGCCCACTATTTTCTGAACCATTTTATCAAGAAACCTCAGAGCCATAATAAATACATAAACATTGTTAATTATTGGAGTCACAGATTGCAACAGAAGAATGGCCTTCAGTCTTGTATCAGAAGCCTTTTGATAGAAACCATTGGTATGAGAATATGTTAAAAAATATCTACATCCTGGCCTGGTTAGAGCACTTGCCTTGCAAACGCAAGGCCCTGAGTTCGATCCCCGGCACAAAAAAAAAAAGAACAAAAATTTCTACATTCTGAAAATACACCAAGCATCTGTTAGCTGCTAAGCAGGGAATACAAATATAAATAAGGAAGAGGTCTAGTGTTCAAGGAGAGGCAATCTAGTAGGTCCCCAATAGCATATATGGGTAGCCCCTGTACAATGCTAGGGTGAAGTGGAAATTTTAATACTGTAGTGTGAATAATACTGTATCTGCATGGGTCTAGATTACCTAGGTTTAAATTCTGGCATTGCCATTTATTAGATATGTGATACTTTGTAGGTTATTTGACTTCCCTGTGTCTTGATTTCTTCATTTTTAGGGTGAAATAGCAGCATCTACTTCATGTTTTTTTGAGAATTAAAATGAATGTACATATATAAACCAGCATTATGTTAGCTTCCCATCACTATAACCAAAGAGTGGAGATAATTAATTTAAAAAGGGAAAAGGTTTACAGGTATTTTGACTGAATTTTAGAGATTCCAGTCCATAAATTTAGTAGCCCCTTTTGCCTTGGTCTGGTAGCAAGACAGCATATCATGATGGGAACTTGCGGCAGAGCAAAACTGCTTATCCTGTTGCCCTGAAGCAGAAGAGAAAAATAAGAGACCTAGGTCCCACTATCCATCTTGGGGGCATGTGCCCCTAGTAACCTAAGGCCCTTCTTCTAGGCCCTGCCTCCTAAAGGTTGTATCTCCAAATAGTGCCACCCTGGGGACCAAGCCCTTAACAAATGGGCCTTTGAGGGACACATCCAAATCCTAGCAAGCACTGGCAATAATGCCTGACATAGTAAGCACCACATAATACATACCTTCCAGTTTCTGGGAGAAAAACACTCATTAAAGCAGAAGTCCCAGCTGTTGTTTACTAGCCTGATAATTTTGAGCAATTTATTAGGCCTCTCTCAGTTATAAAATCTCTCAATTGATATCATGTCATTTGAAGAACTTAATAAAGACTAAAATGCATACAAGTGTAAGACCCTTATTAACTGTCATTATAAAGACTGACCTTAACTATGAATCCAAAGCCTACCTTTTTTAATGTAGATTCCATATGAAGAAATCTTCCTTATGCATCAAGCTGTTCAACCGCTACTCATGGTTTTTGCTTTTAATATTTAACCTGCTCTATGATAGTCACTGAGAACACAAAGGTGAACAAACCAAAATCTGGACCTCACATTCTGGTAGGAAATATATAAATAATGAAGAGAAAAACATTCTAGGAGATAGTGGGGGCACTGGGCAATCTCTCCTGGGTCTGGGGGAAGGAGCAGAGGGTTGGGGAACATAAGAGGACCCTAGTTCCCCGCTCTACTGGTCTTTCATACTAAATTTCACCAGCCAGTACAGATTTTCCAAGTAGATCAAAAGTAAGAAGCATCCCAGATATTCAGGAAGTTGTATAAAACACATTATACTGCCTGAAGGGCACTGCCATAAGGTAGCACAGAGATGGCCAATAGAAAAGGTGCCTGATGTGCCATGTTACAGAATTTGGACACTGTTCAGTAGGTCATTGGAAGCCACTTAAGCACCTTAAATGCAGAGAATTAAATAATCATGTTTGTATTTTAAGAATTATCATCACTTGGCCATGTAGAGAATGAAAGAGAGTCAGGAAATTGTTTTATAAAGCAATTGCAATGATCAGTAGTATCATCCTGAAATGCTAAAAAATCAATTGCAGGCAGAAAATAAAAACCTAAGTCGGCTGCTTTGCTCTGCAGGCTGTATAGGAACAACAATAGACAATCTCAAATAGAATCTTAAAAATGGAAGAACATTAGTCATAATAAGATGCCCCAAAATAGAGGGCAGAAGGGACAAGAAAATGTTTAAAAGAAGTTAAAACCAAAAACACTGATATTTTGTTCAAGATCCACAAGGTCATTTGAAAGGATGGAGTGAGACTCGGAAGTGAGGAAGCCATCAGATTACGAAGCCCGTGTCCTCCCTCTGATCAATGTGTTATTGCCTGGATGTCCTCAGCAGTGACACTGGATCTGTCTGCCTCTGCTCCACTCTCCACATTGCAAATACGGGATTTCCGGAAACACTAACTTCAGTGTCCCTGTTACCATGCTGAGTAGCCAGGTCCCCTTGTGGAAGGCTACTCAGGTGCCCCCTGTGTTCCTCCGAAGTGTCATGAGCTGCTGCTCCTCCACCTGACACCCTGCGTTGGCCTTCACCAGCACACAAACTATTTGCAGTTTCCAAGACGTGATCTCTTTTCACCAGCTCTCTTAGCCTCCGTGTGCTGCTGCCTCTGCCTATAACGCTCGTCCTCCCACTATTATTTTTATACCTTTTAGAGTTTTCGGTACCAAATATGGTGGCAGGCCCAGTGTAGCCACTCACGTATTTGTTGAATGAATTGACAGTTCATCTGAGTTTTCATCTGCTCCTGGAAACCTTTCCAGACTCCGATGAGGTTTCCCTTCTTCTGTACCCTACTTCCCCTCTCCAGTAATCTTTAATACTGCCTTGGAATTGATTATCGTCCAGCTCCCATCCCCCATAGACAGAGGACAACATCATGGAAAACATGACTTTTCTATGCCCCAGACTCTTGCATAGTGCCTAGTACACATCAGACTCAATAAATACTGGAGGTTAATCAGATGGGATTGGTGGGAGGGAGGAAGGGTTGGGAAATCAAAACAATAACAGCATTTACAGGGCCATAGTTAACAATGCAAAGAAAAGATGGATTCTCCTGTTGGTGCTACAGGATTTATTCCCTAGGGTTAGAGAGAAAAGGCAAGCTCTTGACTACTCATATTGGCTTACGAGAACAAACCGGCTTCCCGCAGAATTACTCTGTCAAACCCTCATAGCCATTTGAATTCTTCCTCATGGATTATTTATCCAATAAACAATGGCAGGTATATCCCTATGAGTGGCAGATGGAGTGTACCTTGTCACTCACTTGCCACCCATGGGATCTATCTTTCACAGGCATTCAAAGAAGAATCATCTCCATATATTAGCATTTAATCAGCAATCTTACTTTTGGTTTCTGTTGTAGAATAAAGACCCCAAGATGGCGCGAGTTGCCCTGGAATCTCTTTACAGATTACTTTGGGTTTATATGATTCGAATTAAATGTGAAAGCAACACAGCTACTCAGAGGTAAGGAGTTGGCTTCTTTCAATGGTGACTGTGTCACTGAGTTAATAGCTGTAATCACCTTACTCAGTCATCACCAAGTGATACTGGCTGCCTAACTCAGCTAGAACCTGTTTAGAGCTGTTGGTTTCTAAAATATCTAAGCCCTGAGAGCATTTTCAGGCTTTCTGTGGTCATTGACTTGGCAGCCATTACTGAAACTCCATCCTGTACCAGGAGACAGGTCTACTTCCAGGATTACATTTGCCACTAAGAGGAAACCGCTATAATTGTCTAACTACCCTTAGTTTTCCAGAAATTTTTTTTCCACAGGGTAATTATGCTAATGGAAGGGATGAGGTGTTTTGTTTTCTTTCTCCGAATTCTCTCTGATACTTAGATAAGATGAAACATCTGCCATGTTCCCTTAAAGAACTGGAGCTCAGCCAATCTCGCTTGTTTTCTCTTTTCCCCCCTTATCTTCCAGCCGACTTATAACCATCATCACAACACTTTTCCCCAAAGGGTCCCGCGGTGTGGTGCCAAGGGATATGCCTCTGAACATCTTTGTGAAAATCATCCAGTTCATTGCCCAGGTAATGAAGAAGTTTCTGGCAGTGAGAGTCTTCTAATTGCCTTTAAGTAGCCAGTCTTCTCATGAAGTACCAAAATAAGAAAAATCTAAAATAGTATGAGTTCAGACTATGTATTCTCACATGTGGCCTGTTCCTTTGCTTCAAAACAAATTGTGACGTGAATCTGTCAAGTGTTTTCAGCATATGACAAACTGACAGGCAGAAAGTTGAAGTGACTCATGTGAGGTCACAAAACCTATTAGTTAAAGAATCTTTTGACTCTTTCTCCGTTCTTGTTTTTTTCTTCATTCTGTGCTCTGAATTCTACAAGTAAAGAGGAAGCAAATGGTCTGATGTTTGGAGGAAATTTTTTTAAAGAAAATTTGGTAAATTTGACAAGTAATGTTCTAATTTTTATCTGTGAGAAAGAATTCCATAGGGAGATGAGCATTTATCAAGCTGAAGTTGTTGTTTGCCAAAAACTATTCTGAGCACTTTATACAGATATTAATTTACTTTGAAACTGGGTCCAGTAATATAATGTTAAATGTGAAATTTGAACATAATTTACTATTTAGACCCAAGATTTTACTCTGTGTGTGTGTGTGTGTGTGCGTGTGTGTGTGTGTGCGGACGCGCGCGCATATCTACCTCATGGTAGGCGCGTGCTCTACGCCCCACGTCCCAAATTTTACTTCATAAAACACTTTGTAAGTAAATGGTTTTACCCCAGCTTTGACCTTGAGATTTACAGAAGAGCAAGGAAAGCCTTCTGTTCCAGTTCAGCCTCTGCCATGAGCTAGTTCTTCAACTTCAAACAAGGCAGAGAACATCTTCTTGTGAGCTTCTTTATTGATGCAGTGAGAATGGAAATACTTGCCCAGTGTGCTTCAAAATATTCTGTAGCTGAAGGGGAATATTGAGCATGAAAACACCATTGAATTATAATTGATACTGATACAGAGATATAAGGTTCAATTGTTACTCCTCAGATTATTTAATATATGTTTGGTGCATTAAAATGTCCCTGTAATGTTCATATTTAGGGAATAGGCATTACTTGCTCTACTGGTGGCAGAATTAATATAACTTTTCTACATGTAGCTGTGGCTGAGAATGTGCTGTGATTAATTTGGAATATGTTTTATTAAATGAACACATCATATCTTAGTAGTTAGTATAGTTCCCTTAATATGTCTTATTTGTTGGTCATTCTTCTTAATATGAGGAATTACTTAAGATGAACCAAATGACTTTTAAGGTTAGTGAATAGAAGAAAATGGTGTTTGCAGTGGTATCATTAAAAATACATATTAATTGAGTTTTGAGAAGTTACCACCACTACCAAAAGTAGAAGAGTGTGGACTGCTTGCTTCTAAGCTCAGACATCCGAGAGTTTTGATTTTTTTTCTTTTCTTTTGTCTTTGTGCCATGGGTCCCTCTGTGCTTTTGGAGCTAATTCTATCTCTTATATAATGAAGCCATTCCTGTACTGCACACAAAAACACAAGCAGCTCCACCAGCAGTTTTTGTTTTTTGTGGTATGATCTTGTCTCGGGAACTCTGTCTGGTCCATAAAACTAAGCAGTACCTCTCTTCTTTTGGCAGCTACCTGTTCGGTACACGTGATGAAAATAGCCATCTTATGCTGAATTTGTGTTTTAACATTTTTGTTTTCTTTTCTTTTTTCTTCTCTCCCCTCAGGAACGTTTGGATTTTGCAATGAAAGAAATCATTTTTGATTTTCTTTGTGTAGGAAAACCAGCCAAAGCTTTCAGTCTCAATCCAGAGGTATGAATGACCCTTTTATGCCCCTCTAACAGAGCGTGTATTCAATGAGCCATACCTTTGCTATGCAACTTAGGGGACAACTTCTCTCAAAGGTCTTCTTTTTGTTTCTGTTCGTGTCTAAAGTCCAGTGATGGAGTTTCAGAAGTAAAATGTTCGATCAATAGATTTAGGGTGATGAAAGATCAGTATGCTCCTTTATTTTGTTTTTGTGTAATAGAATAATTCTTGCCCCAAAAGATACCTGTTGCTATTAGTGGTTTTATTTTCGAAAATGAGTGCTTTTACTGCATTGATGCAGATCAATTAGTATTGAGAGTGATGAAACAGAGAATAAGTACATATAATAATAAAAATACTGAGATATAGTGAAATTAAATAGTGTATGAACATGTTACTGTAACAGCATGCCAACTCAAGGGCCAGGCAGATGGTAGAAATGAATCTATCTTGAGTATTATATACAATATGAAGTAGTCAGGGCTATGCAAATGAACAGCACATTTAGTTTTAGTGTTAGCCAAGAAAAATATCCCTGGCTAGCTGCCTCTCTGCAGCCCTTTTCCTCTGAGATGGGAGAAAGAACACTGGACCAGAAGCTGGCAGAGCTGGATTTGCCACTTGCACCGATACTTTTTCTAGCTGTGTGACATTTACTTCTCCGGCTTTCAACTTTTTCACTAGTAAAATGGGACAAAATACTTTGCTACACTTCACAGAAGAGTGATACTGGAAAGAAGCCATTTCAAACTAGGGAGAGAGAGCAAGAGAGAGGAAAAGAAGGCAGTGGGAAAGAAGGAAGGAAATTGCACATCATAAAAAAAAAATTTTAAGATTATTTCTAGCATCACTGTGATATTGTTTGGCTCCTTCATCCTGTCAGTGAGGAAGAAGGCCCCAAGCCCAAAGGCTCAACACAGGCGGATTGGGATTGTTGGTACCAGAGGGACCCCAGGTATCCCCATCCCCTCTCCCACCACGCCCTGAATTCTCTTCTTGATGCTAAGGTTGCCGCATGTCTGACAACAGAGCAAGAGACCCCCTGATGGGATTGTCTGATGGCTAATGACATTGCAAGATACCAGAATGGCTGCAGTCAGGGTCACTGGTCAGTGAGGGTCAAAGCCAGTGCAAAGGTAGGAAGGAGGCCAGAGCTGGGCAGTAAAGATCTCTTGTTTTGGAGGTTTTAAACATATTTTTCATTTATCAGTAGTCTAGATCTAACACTTTAACAGTTCTCAGAATTGCGGGGCTACTTATCTAAAAGAAACATGTTAAAACTACTATTCAATATTATTACTATCTGTAAAATATATCCGTGATTCTTTGCCCAAACTCTTCAATTCATAAGTGATGAATTAGTTAAATTTCTCTGTGCAGGTCAGTTGGAATTGTGTTTTAAAAACAAAACTACCAGCAGGAGTAAATATTTGGCAATTGCCTTCATGTCTCTTGATTTTCTAGGGTTGAGGAAGAAGTTATTTATTAGTAGTTGGTAATTATATGTCCAAAGGCATGTTCATAACCCCACTCAAAAGAAGACATAAGGCAAACTAACCTATGAGGTAGATACCATACATTTAATGAAAAGTATTGTAGGGCACAGTTTCTCAGGAAACAAATCCAGATGAGGTCTTTAATCATATTTGGAAGCAGCTTGTGGACAAGGCCTAGAGATCTAAGGAGTTACGTTACGCAAAGTGTACTGCACTGCCAGTCAACAGTTAGGTAATTTCCAGGTAATTGCCTTGGCTTAGTGTATACCTAGATGACTTCCTGTATGTACTCTTATTGTCATGAGAACTTGTTCTTCTGTGAGAAGAGCTTCCAGGTCATCAATTTCTCTAACTTTTGCCTTGATCTAAAATAACATGGAACTGCAAGTTTGACCCAGTACTAGAGGGATGAAGAAGAAATAAGAGTCATATAGAGGGGAAATGAAGACCTAAAACTGTCTCCATTCACAGGCCACATGTTTGTGTATGTAGAAAATCCCAAATAATCTATAGAAAATATAGAACTAATAAATAATTACAGGATGTACATAGGATGCAAGGTAAATAAATCAGTGTATTTTATAGTCTAGTAATAAGAAATGAAATTGAACAATTTACAATAGCAATGAGACACAAGTACTATAAGGCTGACAAAATATGTACAGTGTTTTTATTCTGAAAACTAAAAAATACTAAAAATCAAAGACCTGAAAAAGTGATAAATACCGTTTGTAGTAGACTGAAGGACGCAGTTAAGAGTTCAATTGTCCCCAAATTGATCTATACAATTAAACTATAATTTCAATAATTAGGCAGTAATTAAAATCCGTATAGTTTTTTCCATAGAAATCAACAAGCTGATTTTAAAATTTGTATAGAAAATCAAAAGAACTAGAATAATCAAAATAATTTTGAAAAAGAAGTACAGAGATGGAAAATTAATATGACCTGATTTCTTTCTCTTTTTTTTAGTGCATGTTTGTACTACATAACGTTTACATTCTTTGAAGTTCATACTGTATATAACACATCCTAGTTCCATTTTTCATCCCCTTTCCCTCCTCTCCTCCCTCTCCTTCCATCTCTTGATCCTCTGTACATTTGAGAATGATCTATCTCCCTGCTTCCTATAATCTATCTATTTTGCTCTGTAATTATGCATTTATGCTCTGGGTTCCCCACAAGAGAAACCAGGCAATATTTAACCTGTGTGTCTGGTTTACTTCACTTAACATTATGGTCTCAAGGTGAATCTATTTTCCTACAAATGGCTCAAGTTTATCTTTCTTTATGGCAGAGTAGTACTTCATTGTATATAAATACCACATTTTCTTTATCAGTTCATCTGGTGATAGACATATAAGCTGTTTCCAAGATTTAGCTATTATGAATGTGCTGCTATAAACACAGATATCCATGTATCACTGTAATATGATGTCTCTAACTCTTTGGGGTAGATTCCTAGAAGGGGAATGGCTGGGTCAATAGAATTTATATTTCTAGTCTTTTGAGGAATCTCCATACTGATTTCTATAGTGGCTGTATTATTTTACATTCCCAATAATGTAGAAGGCTTCCTGGTTCCCTGCAGCCTTGCCAACATTTGTTATTATGTGATTTCTTGATGATGGCCATTCTTTCTGGGGTATGTTGTAATCCTGGTGTTGTAATTTGCATTTCTCTAATGACAAGTGATGAGCATTTCTTCATGTGTACATTGGGCATTTGTACTTCTTCTGTGAAGCGTCTCTTAATTTCACTTGCCCATTTTTTGACTGAGTCTTTTATTTTGGAGGGCTGTAAATTTTTTTAGTTCTTTATATATTCTAGATATTAGTCCTCTTTCTGAGTAATAGCTGGCAAAAATTTTTCCCATTCTGTAGGTTTTCTTTTCACTCTATTAATTGTTTCTGTTGCTGTACAGAAGCTTTTTAATTTGATCTAATCCTATTTATTGATTCTCGTAACTATAGTACTTTCTGTGCAACCAGAGTTATGTTCAGAATGTCCTTGCCTATTCCTTTGAGTTCAATAGTTTTACCTATTTTATCTTCCAGCATGTTAAGTGTTTCTGTTTTAACATTTTGAGACTTACTATAATGTTACATAGCAGTCAAATCCAGGGTAATGTTGGCAGAAGGATGACTACAAAGACAAACTGAACCGAATAGACTTAAATCCAGCAAGAGACCCACAGAATATGGTCAGTTGATCATCAACAACAGTTTTAAATTGCTTCAATGGAGAAAGCATAATCTTTCCAATAAATGGTGCTAAACATTTAGATATCTACCTGCAAAATAATGAATTTCAATCCATAATTTGCACTATAAACAAAAATCAACTCAAAATGGAACATAAACCTAAATGTAAAACGCAGCACTGTAATTATTCAAAAACAAATAAGAAGAGAAGCTAGGCTTGGTGGTACATACCTGTAATGCTAGCACTTTGGAAAGCTGAGGCAAAAGGATGGCAAGTTCAAGCCTAGATGGGGCAACTTAGCTACTCAGCAAGACCCTGTTTAAAAATAAAATCAAAAGGGCTAAGAAAATAACTCATTCAGATGGGCAAATTTTTCTAGGACATAAAAATTATAAATTTAAAAGGAGAACTTGATGAACTAAACATCATCAGAATGTCTGCACTTTAGTAGACATTGTTAATAAAGTGGAGAGTTACAGGCTGGGAGAAAACATTTGGAAGAAACACATCTGACAAAGTACTTCTATCCAGAATATATGAAGAACTCTTACAACTCGATAATAAGAAAATAACCCTAGTTTTAAAAGAGGCTAAATGAACCGCCTCTTCATTTAAAAAGAGATAAAAATGACTGGTAAGCCCATGAAAAAATGTTCAACAACATTAATCATTAGGGAAATGTGAGATAAAAACCGCAATGAGAGTGGCAGGGAGAATCCAGAGCAACTGGAACCTTACATTGCTCTAGTGAGAACACACTGTGAAGAGCGAGTGTCTCGTTGGGTCATTTTTCAGAGCCAGTGCTGTGCCTTACCTGAGCCTGAGCAATAATTTCACCCAGGAAAGCATTTCTTCTCATATAGCTGTGAGTTTTCATCAGTAATAGGTTCCGTAGCGTTGAATTTTTAAAATTTGTTCTCCAACTTTCTGACATTTGTGAATCAAAAGTCAGTAGCTGCAATTCAGAGTAGGTGATGTTCATTTTGTGGTTTCACATTTAGAACTCTGAATGTTTTCACTCAGTCTTTGTGAATTAACACGCCTGAGTCTCTGCCCTTCTAGGAGACATAGAGTCTTTTGTCTGCCTGAGTTTACCTTAGTTGTAGCTGCTCTGTGGGATGATGTCTCTCAACTTTGAGGTCCCAGCATCCCCTGAGCAGAGTATGGTTTGTGACCCTCTACCACACCCTCCAAGTTTCATGAAAAGCTTGCCAGTTGTTTGCTTGTGATACAACAGCAGTGCCAGAAACTTTATTTTCATAGTTGGGCCAACACTTTAGTGTCTTATTTTTCCATACTGATCTAGAATCAAGCCAGGCTTACCTCTCTGAAACACTTGTGATTTCATTGCACAACAGTAGCTGGTTCTTTCTTTTTATTGTGAACATACTGCCTCTTACAGAGAATGAACATTGGCTTGAGGGCATTCTTGGTCATAGCTGACAGCTTGCAGCAGAAGGATGGTGAGCCTCCCATGCCAGTTACAGGAGCTGTACTCCCTTCTGGAAACACACTGAGAGTAAAGAAAACATACTTGAGTAAAACGCTAACTGAAGAGGAAGCCAAAATGATAGGTGGGTTTTCAAACGTGTTATAGCCGAATGCGAAGCATTTAAAATAACCATTTGACACTTAACTCTTAATGAGATTTATGTGCTTTTAATTTTATAAAAGTAGCCAGAGAGCCATTCCAGTGTTGTGTTGATTGATTCTTGCTGTGTTTATGTCTTACTGCCCTTTAAAATTTTTTTGAACTTTCTGGTAAATATTTTGCCTTTTAAACGTTAGACTTTTACTGGGTGTTTTCAAGCCTCTAATACTGATTTTCTAAATTTTACAGTAAATTTATATCTGTGTACTTTGGTAAACACTCTTGTTTACAGCTAGCTCATTTATTCACTCACATTTATAGTGTATTTCTTTTTTTCTAATAACATTGATTGTAATTTATTTGTTAAATATGCCTTAACCCACAAAACATCAGGTTATATCGTGAAACTATCCACATAACATTTTTGTCTTTTCAATTGAACTGTAATGAGGCAAAGAGGTGACTTTTTGTACTTGTTTCTTATTAAGTACTCAAATTTAGAAACATGCTTCAAACTTTGGTAATACAGGTCTTGGACTGTATGGAGGACCGTCGGAGGGAAGCACATGTGGAAAGCTTTGTACTTTAAAATCTTAAATGAATTCAGAAAATTTAATGCATGAGAAGTAATTTTGGGAGGAAGAGGGTGTTGGGATCGAACTCAGGGCCTTGTGCTTATCAGGCAAGCTCTCTACCACTTGAGCTAAATCCCCAACCCTGAGAAGTAATTTTTTAGGAGACATAGAGAAGTTTATTAGGAAAAATATAAGTACAATCTTAATGAAAATAGAGTATGAGCTAACAGAGAGGCACATAATAGCCTGGAACTGGGAGTATTTATGCATTTTTCATGATGAAAATCTGTGGAATGTGGGAATCTGTAGAAAGTTTGAGCTTGGTTTCCAGGAGAAAAGTGGTGACCCACACACAGATAAAAAGTTAATGGCTTATTTTACAGGTGAAAGTCAAGGGCCCAGTCCATTGTATTTTTTAAGATCAAGTTTCAGCTCTTTACCTTATTTACTAAGCTAGTTTATGGACTTAAATAACAAAGAGATGGAGGGAGGAGAAGGAGGGAAAGAGAAATAAAAAGAATTAAGATATTCTAGGTAAGTATGTACCAACTCCCTATGAGTGTAGTCATGATGTAGGTAAACATGTACTAATAAAAATTTTACCAAAAAATTTAAAAACCTAAATAAATAAAAACAAGAGCTAGGCACAAATCCCAGCACTTGGGAGGCTAAGGCAGGAGGCTCACAGTGAGTTCAAGGCTAGCCTGAACAACATAGTGAGACCCAGTGTGAAAAAAAAATTAAAAGATACAATTTCAGAACTATGATTTTCTGTGTCTCCTTTTTACCTGTCTTTATTTCTTCTAGCCCATCTTATCGCCCTACTCCCATATTTGTTCCCTTATTCTTAAGGAATACAGAGAGATGCAAGATACATAGCTGCTTAGGGTTGAGTTAGAGGCCAACCCTGCCTAGCCCAGGGATCAAAAGTCTCATTCCTACTAATCTGAAGGAGACAGAGGAAGATGGGTTTTTTGTTTGATGAGCCATCATCCTTTATAGCTTGGGAAAAAAAGGACAAGAATATTAGCCAACCATTTACTTTTAAACTTTATTTTATAACTGTGTTAAATAATCAGGAATAAAAATTAAAAGTAGAATATTGGTGAATAATAGCTCCAAAAAATTGTAGAAATCACACAAAATTAAGCAGCATTTGGCATAATCTTTTTATCTTTAATATTAACCTGTATTTGTCCAGAAGTGTCAACCCAAGTACAGTAGGTAGGGTTTAAGAGCATAGAGACTCCTTCCTGTTTTATCAATATGAAATCCAGTGTCCTCCTATTTTAATTATAAACATGGCCAAAGAATACGCTAAATAAAGATATCTCTGTTTTGAATAAAACTTTCACTATAGGGCTCAGAACCTGGATCTGGCTTCTATTTATGGAGGTTTGGTAGTGACCAGCTTCAGATAACAGAAAATTAGTTCATACCACAAAAGTAACAAAACTTAGTCACTAGAATATTTCTGTTGGCATTTTTATCCTATAGGCAAACCTATACAGAAAGCCAAATCTTCATCTGAGGGGTACTTGAAAGTACATTAAAATAACATAGTGGCGGTACACTAGGACAGGCTGAAGGTCACATTTTTGGAGGAGCTAGTGGTACTGGGAATCATGACCTCATATGCCTGTAGGCTAAGATGTTATAGGTGTAGCTAGAGACTCTCCATAGGGCTGGGGTGCAGTGTTTGGAGTCCCTCTTTATGTCTAGCCTAGTCTTCTCTGTTTTCATGTTACTATTACTACTTTTTTATTTATATATTCCTGATGGATGTATAAGACCAAGTCAAAGAAAGACTCATGTCAATCAAAATTAATCAGTTTGCCTGCATTTGTCAAGGTCAGTTAAGGCTCCTCGGGAGTTATTTTTGCAGCTATGTGAGGAACCTCTTCAGCTCCTCCAGCTTTTTGCACTACCCATTCTGTCATTTGTCAGGACAAGTCATGGTCTTGCTTGACCATATGGCTTTCCTTGAAAGCATGGGGACTCCCCTCTTTGATGACCCTCCTTTTTGAAAAATGCACATTGCTTGACTTCAGACCTCTGGGATCCAGCAGTCCCCCTGCTTGGGAGGTTGGTGACTCATCAGAGTTGCAGGGCCCTTTCAGGGACATCCCGTCCTCCCCTGGGTCCTGGCTGACCTTGAATGAGAAGGCCAAATATACTGGTTGCCCTCTTAGCACTTTATCTCCTTTAGCTTTAGTCTGTAAGCCTCGGCCGTTGCTCACCCAGAAGGTCAGTTACACAAGTTTTGAAATGGGAGCAGTAGATTTTAATCCTATTATAATCCTTTCTGAATATCAGGCACTTTTAAATATAAAGTATGACCAGAGAACGGTTAACCTCCTCCGTTAATAACGGTCAGCGTTAGTATTAGGAGTCGATGTTGTATTCTCTTTGTCCTGTAGGTGATGACCTACCATCTTAACATTCTGTTTAAGTTGTTGTTTAGAAGTCATGTTCCAAAGTCACAGCCCCAGTGCCTCTTTACCTCCTGGAGCTGGCTCGCCGATAGAATGTCACTGGACAGGGTCCAAGAAGGGCCCCAAAGCACAGACGAGGAACCTTAACTTACCCCATCTATAGGACAGGTTGCAGGTTCGTTGACCTCTACCACAGAAAAGAAAATTTCAGGGCACATCAATGAGAGGGACAAAAAAGTTCATTAGGCAGAATTTAAAGAACACAATCAAAGAAAATAAAGTATAAGCTCTCAAGAGAGGTGTCTGAGAATAATTGTTAATAATTGTACCTCATTATGTTTCAAAGTTATTTATTTTGGTTTATATATATATATACACATACTACATATATGAAATGCATATGCTGTACACATTTTCACAATAGGGCATTGACACTATTTAATAAAAGCAACAAAAATAATGTAACTAAAATGCATTTTCTTTCATTTTAAAATTTGTTATTAATACTTTATTAATAAAAGAAAATTTTGTTTATAAATAAAAGGATATATATGTTTTCAAAGAATAATATGAAGTTATTAAGTTATGAAGTCATTAAAATAATAACCCGAAATGAGAATTATCCTTTATTCATATAATCACTAATGATAGTGGATTTTCTTGTTAATAAGAAACTTAATGATTCAAAAAAAACTATTTCCTCCTTTATTTTAATGGAAAATATTTCCCACTGAAGTATGAGAATTCTTAATAATGTGGTTTAAATGATTATTTGGTGAACACTTGCTAAGCACAGGGCACAGTGCCAAGAGCCATGTAGAGAGAGACTGAATCACACTGCCTCTCTGTTCACAGGAATCATTGACTCATAGGTCTTTAATAGAATATGTTCTAGAGGAGGAATAAATCAGGATATTCTTGAGTAGATTTAGTCAAAGATGTAAGTATAACGTATGTTTTTCAGGCATGTCCTTGTATTACTCTCAAGTACGAAAAGCTGTGGACAACATTTTAAGGCACCTTGATAAAGAAGTAGGACGATGCATGATGCTAACTAACGTCCAGATGTTAAACAAAGAACCTGAAGACATGATCACGTGAGTATAGTAGGAGCATTACCGGTGAACCAAAAGATACAGGTAGAGGTTCTTCTCATTTATTCTTCCCATTCATTCTGTGTTTTGCTCTTTCTTATCTTCTTAGAATCAGAGTTCTAAGAAGTGTTAAGTGTTAAAGATAGTGAAAACATACTTGGACTTTGCTTAACTAACTATAAAAATAATGTCAAACCGGAGTTTGATCTAGTTTGGTTGTATCTCAAGGGTCATTAGGCCAGTCAGTCAGAAAATGAGGCCCACAACTCATGTACTAGTCCACATACATTTTTCAGATAGGACATTTTGTTTCTGAACTATCACAACTCATGCGATATGGTGACATCCCCAAATTAGACGTTCTGTCTTTATAAATCTCGGGATCACTGGTTTCCAGTGACAGTTCTTGCTGAATAGTTTTATGTAACTGTGCTACAGGAAGTGTAATCCCAACTCTCCAGAGGCCAAAGCAGGAGGATAGCCACACGTTTGAGGCCAGCCTGGGCCATGTATTGAGATCAAAGCCAGCCTGAACTACACAGCAAAACCCAGTTTAAAAAAAAATTAATTAAAATGAAATGAAAGTCATCTCTTCAGATCCCCACTTAAGATCTGTGTCCGTTGCTTGGCTTTGTAGGTTTCCTTCCAGACTTTTTCTGTTAGTATAGCATACATACATATACCTACTACCTACGATGAGATCCCATCCCACTAAACTCAAAATAAGTTGAAAATGCACATAATGCCCCTAATTTACTGCACACCATAGTTTAGCAACACAACACACTGTACAGGGTCTGCTTTGGTCCTGTGATCGGTGGGCTGACCGGGAACTATAGTCACTGCCTGCCATCACCTGAGAGGATTAGGTCACGCATCACTAGCCCAAAAAATATCTAAATTCAGAATTCTGAGCATTTTCTACTGAATGCACATTGCTTTTATACCTTGGTAAACTCAAAACATCCTAAGTCTAGGAACATCTGTACTTTTCCTCCTTTTTACAAAAATAGGACTACATAGTGCACATTGTCCTGCAGCTTACACATCATTTGATTTAAGTCACTTTAGGCTCTTCAACCAAAATAAGAGACTTGAGATTAACTAAGATTAATAGCATCAAAGATATCATTATGGCTTTAGTTCCTCGGAAGTTGCCAAATTATCAGTAAACATTTACCCACATTACTCCATACTCCTTTCTAATGTATCATTTCTAATCTGTAATGTAGAAGATACAAGAAATGCTTTTAAAATTCTGCCATATATTTTTGTAGGGTGGGGGATCACTGGGGACCAAACTCAGGGTCTTGTGTTTGTAGGCAAGTCCTCTACCACGGAGCTAAATCCCCAACCCCAAAATTCTGCCATATAGTTTTATTCTCTAAAAGTAGTAAAGCAATAAAAGAGTTTTAAAGGAAAATCATAATCAGTAGGTATCCATAAGATGGGTTCAGGACTGAAACAATATATACAAAATATGCAGAATTAAATATAAAAATATTTTATGTATGTTTTAACTGATGCTTCATACTTTTTTTCTAAGATTCTTTATTTTTTCCAATTCACTCATCCTCAGACCCCCAAATAAGGGTAAAATATTTTTCATGCTGGACTTTAAGGCATATCTCTGAGTGGAAAATAACTCATTGCTTCATTTCTTTAAAAAAACAAAAAGAGAAATATTAGGGAATCATATAAGCATTTAGGAGAAGAGGGTGGAGGCCACAAAAATTAATGGGACCAGTCATTTGAGTTGGTATTTGAGGTTGGTGCACCACTTTCCCAGACCTTACTTAGAATATGAATTTACACGTGAAGTCTTCTGTGTTGCTCAGTCTCCATTCCTCATTTCTTTTGTGGCTAATGACAGGGGAAGGAGAAAAAAAATCATAATTTTAACATCTGTTAAAGAGTGACATGTTTCCCATAAGAGCCCAGAGAGCAAAGACTGCAGTTCTAAGAGGAAGTCACGTACCAATTAGTTTCTAATCTAGCGAGGCTCACTTTATCAGTTTAAAAGTCTGACAGAGTTCACCTTAAGTTTAAGCCAGGCTGGTCATCTGTTTTCCAACAGATACGAAAATAATCATAGCTGTTTAAAACACCTGGTGAGCAAACTAGGAGAAGTGTTTAAACGCCTCACTGTTACGCATACGCAATTAGCAATTGCTCAGCTGTAACTCTGCAGCTACTGAGGGTGTCATTGAGTTACATCTTTTTCCTTCAGCTCACCAGAAACCACCGCACAGTGGCTTCCTCCCTGGACCCTCATACCGCTCATTCATCAGGGCCGCAGGAAAGGGCAAGAACTAGTCTTAGGGTTTCCACAAAACAATATTTTAGAAGTCAACATGTGTGTCTTTTATTCTTCATACGAACAGGTTTATATTAATTTTTAAACTTACAAAAGCACACTGAAAAGTAATATCACAGAGCAAGATTGCTGTTTGACTGTGATCATTAGATTATAGATTCTGTTTGTTCATTTCTGTTCTGACCACAGTTTCTGTTTCCCAGAAGAGATATATCACTTCTGTGCTACTTTGCATTTTCATTATTGTGTCTGTGGAAAACTAAATCATCAGAATTTAGACATGCTGTTACATATTTTCATTTAGGTCATTTGAAAGATTCGATGAATAGTTTAATTTTTCTATAAAGGGTTTTGGTACAATAAGTTGTGTTTTGAATCAGTTACTTGTTAAAACAACTAAAACTTGAAATAACATCACAAAATACAGTTGTCCCTCTGTACCCAGAGGGGATAATTTCCAGGATACCACACACTCCCTGGCAGATACCAAAATCCAAGGTTATTCAAGTCCCTGATACAAAACTGCATAGTAGTTCCATATAACCTATGCATATCCTCCGATCTTTTAAATCATCTTTCGATGACTCATAATACCTAGGGCAGTGTAAATGCTACATAAATAGTTATTATACTGTTTTGTTAAAGAAATAATGACAGAAGAAAAAATCTGTACATGTTCAGTCCAGACATATTTTTCCCTCAGAATATTTTAAATCAAAAGTTGATTGAATCTGTGGATACAGAGCAGATTACATTTTTCCTTTACACTTCCTAACAATGTAGAAGGCATTATTACCATTAAACATTATTATTCTCAGGAATGTAAAAAGAGAGAAGGATTCTCCATAGAGATCAGTGTAATTTTAAAAGTCAGAATTGCAAGATTTTGTCATTTATTACAGAAGCACTTGGTCTTTAATAATAAAGCCAGTAGCTCAAGAGCAGTGATGTCAAACCTGTTAGAGACAAGCACCCAGACTGCAACCCAGAACCCACTTACTTATCACAAGTGCCAACACTGCTATTAACCCTGAATACTTAGGTCTTAGTTTAGAAAAAAACATCTCATACATTAATGTCTTCGGTCATAAAAGAAAAGCAAGTAACACGTATGCTGTAGGCTCTCCACCAATGCTCTAAAGGCAAAGGTTCTCATCAGGGAGAAAAGTTGGCAGACATCACACTTGTAAAAGGTACCATTCCTTATACACAGTAAACTCTAGCTCAGTGTGAAAGCCCTGGGCTCAGTCTCCAGTATCACAAAATAGAATAAATCCTGGTTTTAAATGCCAAATGTAGGGATGACTGTTATATATTTCTTCATGCTGATACAGTTTGGCATTTCTGTAGTTTTGGTGTTTTAAGTGCAGCCCACAGGAACCAAACTCCATGGAACCCAATTAAATGGCAAACCTATAGTAGAATGCTACTGATACCAGAATTTCAGAAATATGTAACTCTATCGTAACATTTAAATTTTTAAATTATTTTCTTAGAGTCAGTCAACCTGTAAAAAGCATAAACACTAGATTGTGATTCAGAAGACATGGATCAAGTTCTAGCCTTTGTTCACGTATTTAATAATTTGTAAAATTTTTCATGACTGACCTGTGTTTAAATTCTATCTTTAAATTCTAGGGGTGAGAGAAAGCCAAAAATAGATCTCTTCAGGACCTGTGTTGCTGCTATTCCTCGGCTGCTTCCTGATGGGATGTCAAAACTTGAACTTATTGACTTGCTGGCCAGGTAGGTGAGAACTGTACTGGATACTGTTTGACCAAAGTTGATCTCAGTCCTTTGTCATGATTTAAAAAAAGAAGAACTATCTGGTGTTTGTCACCTATCGTTATTCTGTCTGGCATTTGTCACCTACTATTATTGGCAACCTTCAGCGCAGGGGCCCTTCTTTTATTGCATGTTTAAGACATACTTTAAGGATATAAGGCTTTAAGCAGTCACTACTTGGGCCTTTGTGAGGCCTGGTTCCTGGATGTCATGGGAAATGGAGTCAGAGGCAGAGACACAGAATAAGCTTGCACTGAAGAGGGGCTTCCAGTCCTGGATCAGGAGACCCAAGAGGAACAAAAGGTAGATTGTTCAAAGAATGACAAAGACAATGATCTGGGGGAGGTGGAAAATGAGGAATGAAGATATTAAGATACCATAAGCATCATTTACACTAGTATTGAGTCTCCCAATCGAAGAGTAGAAGCTGAAAAAGAGTTTAAACTGTGAGACAGATGTCAGAGGACCTGGAAACGCAAAGGAGTCTCCATCAGTTTGCCATGGACCACAGTAGATAGCGTTCCCTTGGAGAAGGGCTCGCTGAAGGAAAAGGCTGGATGTCGCCATGAGGAATTACTAAACTAAGATCCCTCTTTATGTCCCTGCACCACTGGAGCCCAGGAGCTGCTCCCTTATCAGATTAACCAGTTTAAAGTGACAGTTTTTATCATGTTATTTCCCTATTTAAAATTTTATTCAAGAGAGAGAGAGAGAGGAAGCAGAATGAGAGAATGGGAAGAAAACAGAATCATGTAAAAAGCCTGACTTTTGTATCCGTCCTGGCCATTTTACTACCTATGTAGTCTAGACAAATTATTTGGCCTCTCAGCCTCTTTTCCTGTGGTAAAATTCTGTTCAAACGGGAATGAAGATGCCTGTCTCAGAGAACTGTGGAGAGGGCTAAATGCCATGAGGCATCTGCGTTCTGTTTAATCAGAGAAAAGGTATCTGTGTGGAAACGCAGTTACCAGTTAAACTGAAGTGGAAGGAAAGTTTGCTTTATTCAGCAAAGGTGCAGTTGGTGATAATGTACACTGCAGCCTTTGAAATACCAGGTCTTTAAATGGCATGCAGCATTTTGGTAAAATCTCTGTGCCGATTTGCAGTAGATCTGTGTAGGAGGTACTTAGCTCTGGAATCACCTTGATGGCCTAATCCAGTGACACCGGAATCCGCAGACCATGGTGCCAGGCGTGTGGGAAGAGAATTCTGTTAGACAGGATTGGAATGTCAGTGCTATTTATAGCATATCCTGTTTGTTATTATGTACATTCTTATGAAGCCTGAAGCCATCAGTACAGTTTTTTGTGCGGGAAAAGAACAAATAAATATTGAGAGTTCGAGAAAATGACCAGGCTGTATCAGAAGTTCATGAAGAGGCCTTTTTCATAAACTTCAAAAGAAACCAGAGGCTGTTCTCCTCGGGGGAAGGTAACTAGAGCGTGGGACCTGCACACTGTGTCCTATTAACCTATGAGAAAATGAACCTGTTCAGATCCCTACACAGGGCCAGAGAACAAAAGTAAAGTAATTCAGTCCCTCACAACAAATGTGGGTTTCAAGTGCCACGCAAGTCTTCAGTCACTTTGTGTCCCCACAATCTAATTACTTTTAGATTAAGTTGTCTTGAGAAAATATTTATGGTCTAGTCAGAGATGAGACCTTTGATTTCAAACATTGTACACCTATATCCGTGGGACATTTTCACTTGAAATCATGGTTTTTCTTCATAATTAAGAAAAAAAGACCAATGTTCACTCAGGCTCTAGTCCTTTCTGGCTCAGTTCCCTGTAAGGAGTTTCCAGGATGTGTGTGTCCCACATAATCTCCAGAAGGCCCCTTCCCAGCATTTATGGTAATGGCTAAATACCACAGAGGCTCAGACCTCAGACTGGTGTGTTGGTGTGCTGAACATGACGATGGAATGACAATGGTGTTTGGAAAGCAGCGAGCAAGCCTCCTTCTCCAAGCAGCTCACAGTGGCTGAGGGTGAGGAATCTCTCCTCCCAGGCTCGTGACGGCCATGCAGGCCTTCCTGATTCGTAGTTAGAGCCCTGATTGTACTGCTTTCCTGCCCTTAATACAGCCTGCTCTGCTTGGCTGTCTGGGCTCCTCAGGGATTCTCTGCATAGAAAGGGGAGCTTACTTCTGAGCAGTCAACCATCTCTCTCTCTCTCTCTCTCTCTCTCTCTCTCTC
>PVJO010014387.1:0-48415 GCA_004026905.1 Hystrix cristata
TTTTTTTTTCTTTTTTTCAAACCAGGAAGCAAGTATTTCTCTTATATTCCTACTGTCATTCTTGTTTTCCTCTTTTTCTCTTCATTTATTGACTATTCAGAAATGTAATCTCTGCTATTAAGGAAGTGGTACCATGGTTGCTTAGAAGAAATAAAGTGTCAATTCATTACATTTAGGATAAACCACATCAGTCAATGCAGCGTTGTAGAGAGGAAGATAAATAAGAAAAATGCTTGAAAGATTGTCGCAAGAAAAAGATGAGTGAAGAGAATGCCAGGCTTGGTTCTGGTTCAAAATAAACTGAACTGCGCGTGTAATGAACCTCTCTCTGCCTGAGGGCGACATTAACACTGGCGAATTTGCTTTCTCCATGTTTACTCTTTTACATCATTATGCAAAGAGATTGTTATATTCTCTTTAGGTATTTCCTAGAAATGTATTCCCAAATTAGAATTTTTAATGGGAGAACATAACTGTAATATACTAACTACGTTAATATACCAAGAGATTCTTATTTTTATTTTTAGATATTTTCTATAAACATATTCCCAAAGAAGGATTTCCTGATGTAAGAATGTAATTGTAGACCCATCTCTCTACATTATTATATAAGATAGTCTTATTTTTTTCTTTGGGTATTTTCTATAAATGCATCCCCAGATTAGAATTTCTTGATCAGAAAACATAACTGATTTGGGCTTTGAATTTTGCTTTGTGGATTTAACGTGCATACAAAAGATGTGCTACTCATTTTTATTGCTATGCTTAAGTATTGGTACTGAAGAACAGTAGTATACTGTATTTACAGATTGTATTTGGGTGCCGTTTGTCAGAGATGAAATATCAGAGAGTTGAAACAATTGGTCTGATCAGGTTGAAACCTGACATGGTTCTTTCTTTTATTCTGGTCTTCTGCATAGTTGCTCACAGGGATGTGGAAATAAGCCCAACAGTAAACCCTGCAGTCATTTCACAGACGCATAGGTTTCTAGTAGACTCTGGACACAAATTTTTCCATTTCAGACCCCTAAAAGCATAATTAATACTGTGAGCATTGTTTTTTCCTTGTTATTATGGATGCGATGGAGGTGTGGAAGAGTAATCAAAGAGTATTTCTCCTAGAAAGCTTGGCCGGCTTTCATTGGGACTTTATTTAATTTTAATTTTAATTAATTTATTTTTTACCAAGATCATGTTGTGGCACATTGTATACATAATGGTCACATTCACCATGGTTATTTTGTACCTGTACGTGACGTATCTTGATTTTTCCCCCCTCTTCCCACCCCTCCCTTCTGCCCCCCTTCCCTGTTTACAGCAGGTGTATTTATATTTTCCCATTTTTTCCCTTTCCTCTTTCTTTCCTTTTTCCCTTCTTTCTTTTCCCCCTTCGCCCTTTCTAGTCTCCTCTCTTTTAAATCTAACCTTCCTTTTATATAATATCTATTACACCTCTTTGTCCATAGTTACCTTTATGGTTACTCATATCAGAGAAACAATTCAGTGCGGCCTTGTGAGTGTCTGATTTATTTCACTTAAGAGTATGTTCCCAAGGCGCATCCATTTAAACTATCTGGACTAAACCATTTATCCAGTAGATGGCACTGTTAGTCCTTGGACCCCAGAGTTCACAGGTTGCTGACTACTCCTTTGCATTGGCCGCAGATCACAACAGAATCCATGCCACTGACGTCTTACATGCCGTTTGGTATCTTACGACACAGCCTATTCCAGGCCTCTCCACTGTGGTTAACGATCACGGGTCAGCCAGCGATTCAGGTATGTGTATAGTGGAACTGAGCTCTCTTGTGAACCAGAAAACAAGAGTCTTTTTTTTCTTTTTTTTTAAAGAAAGTAAAACCAAATGGTATCAGTTTAATACATTTGAAATTTTCTATTCCACTTCCTCTTCTCAGATTCTGACAGTGGATTTACACATGGACATATGGGATATGTGTTTTCAAAAATGTATAATGTGGCGGATGACAAATACGGATGTCTCTCTGGGAACATCCCTGCCCTGGAGTTGATGGCGCTGTATGTGGCTGCGGCCATGCATGACTATGACCACCCGGGGAGGACAAATGCTTTCCTGGTGGCCACGAGTGCTCCTCAGGTAAACCTTTAGATTTCGATTAGAAGAAATAGTTCAATGTAGAGATTTCTTTGAAGAAAATTAATTTTACCAATTTTCTTCCTAATAGACACCAACTGATAAGATGCCAAACTATACTGAGTGCTAAGATAGAATTCTTAGACTCCTGCTGGTTTTGAAAAGGCATCATGACTTGTTCTAAGATATTTATTGCAAGGACACAGCTTTTAAGTTTAGGGCCTTATTGTCCCTTCTCAGTTACTCTTTTAAGACGAGAATTCAGTTGAACTCATGTAATGAACTCAACAAAGAAAAGGCAAATTGTACATGTCTCTTACTGTAAAGATAAGAGAATCGAATCTATCTTGGATGTTTAAGATTGTAAGGTCTCTTTGCAAATAAATCATAGTCCTCAGAAATATACTTCTGACTAAATTAAGATTCTTAAGGCATATCTATTGGTTGGTAGGAATTTAGCAACAATTTGTTTCATTGATTTGAGGGAAATGTTTTACGTAAACATGAGATTCAAGAAACAAGAAGTAACAGAACATTCTGAGCCTCTCTGTTCTTTATTCTAAAGCATCTAAAATGCCAATCTGGTTCTGTGTTTACTTTGTTTTCTTGTTGTCTTTTATCTCACTCTGATGTATTTCTACAACCTCTCTTCTGGATCATTCTAGAATATTCTTTGAGTTTATAATAAAATTTTATTTTCTTTGGTTACTTATTTTTTCCTCTTTCCGTAAGTCCTTCATAGATCAGAATTAGTTTCCTAGAACTAGGCAGAAATCCTCTTGCCAGCATAATTTATTTTCAGATTTTCCTACACATGTTTTTACTTACCTCAGTATTGATGTTCATGTGCTTAATCTCACACTAGTCTTCAAGCATTTTTGTAGGCAATTTCTATCTCTCTTTTTTTTTTCCTTGAAGCTTACCTCACTATTATTTGAGAATTCCAAAATAAGTAGATCTTTATTCTATATCTTTAATTACTGTACTAGGTAGTGTGATATTTCCCTTGGTTGATTGTGGGGGAAAGATGTTTTGATTGTGGACTTCTTAGGAATTCCATCTTCTTCAGTAGTTGTAAGAGGAGGTAGGGCTGGGGATTTAGCTCGGTGGTTAGAGTGCTTGCCTTGCAAGCACAAGGCCCTGAGTTCAACCCCCAGCACCAAAAAGAAAAAAAAAAAAAGAGGCAGTAATTCTTACTTCAGATACAGAAGTTAACCAAATTATTTAATAGGAATAACTGATTTATATAATATGTATGTATTTGTGTGTATGTGTTTTTATATTTATGTTTAAATTCTTATACCTTGAAAAGAAACCCCAAAACAAAGATTTTATGGAAAGCAAACTCTATTATGCCAAGCCGGGTCTCTCACTTGATATAATTTGGGAAAAAAACGAAAAAGTTTTGAAAAATGGAACTTACATTACAAAAAAGAAAATTTAATCAAGAAACATATTCAACAGTCAAGATATGGCGGTAAATGACTCTACACAACTACCAGTCACAAGACTGCTTTTTACGTTCCATGAATAAAATAGCACTTTTCAGAAACTTCACATAGTCTCATTTATTTTTGTGATTCTTTTAAAAATTTAAACATTTGAATTCTCAACCCTCTTCTTTGTTTGCCTAGGCGGTGCTATATAATGATCGTTCTGTTTTGGAGAATCATCATGCAGCTGCTGCATGGAATCTTTTCATGTCCCGGCCGGAGTATAACTTCTTAGTTAACCTTGACCATGTGGAATTTAAGCATTTCCGTTTCCTCGTCATTGAAGCAATTTTAGCCACTGACCTGAAGAAACACTTTGACTTCGTAACCAAATTTAATGCCAAGGTAACTAGTTTTGCACCAGTCTTCACTTTAAAGCCACATTAAAAGATGTCATAGAATCAAAGTGTTGAGCAAAATTGAATTGCAATCAGCTCCCATATGTCAACTGGGAAAACAAAATATTAAATGTTTAACCGGAAACAGGTGTGTAAGGTATTGGTATGAATCTAGGTACCTAAAAAGTTGCAGTGTTATGTATGTATATTTTTTTTTGCAGATGAACAATAAATTCTGAGTATCAGTACAGATTTTGTTTAATTTTTTCTCATCTGTATGACATACTTATATAAATTATCTAGCAGTAGTGAAGATCCAAAACTTGAAGCTAACTTTCTTACATCAAGCACAAATGCCTGAATAGTCAAGATAATTTCTTATCAATTGTAGTTGTATTACTTTAATAGCAGTCACTAATATATGCTAACTTAAATAGCACTTGTGGTCAATTCCATAATTAATAATTATTTTATCCATTTATTATTTTACTTTTTGGGTGAACTATTTTTACTATTAGTTTAGGCAAGCCAATAACATTGTTTTACATAGCTAATATCCCAGTTATTTGGTATTCTGAACTCCACATGGTAGAAAGACAATTAATATTCTATTGTTTGTTCTTTTCCTTTACATCTTTTGTTTTCCTTGAGGTAAAACATTTTAACTTTGTCCTTCAAATAGGTGAATGATGATGTTGGAATAGATTGGACCAATGAAAATGATCGTCTCCTGGTTTGTCAAATGTGTATAAAGTTGGCTGATATTAATGGGCCAGCTAAATGTAAAGAACTTCATCTACAATGGACAGAGGGCATTGTCAATGAATTTTATGAACAGGTAACTTAAGTGATTAATGTATATCAAGCTGTATATTCAGACTGCTCATTAATTCACCAAAACTTCCAAAAACTGTGAATAATTACTCTGTTTCATATTCATACTTTTGTCAAAGACTATACGAAATAATTTTGATTCGTCATGGTAAAAATCAAATCTAACTATAACCATAGAGCTCTGAGATAAAGTTATTTGCATTCATTTTGGGGGAAGCTGTTGAGATAATGCAATGACATAAGACATGAGGAGGACTCTGAAAATCTGTTCTTCTGTAGATTTATTATAAGAAGAGCTACTTTAATTTATTTGGAGGAATATATTACATTAAGTTCACTTACTTTTCTAATACAGTTAAAAATAGCGTATGAGAAAATTTGCACAAAATAGGCATTTTATTTGATGTGTTGATAGGGTAACAGAGTACCAAAAAAGCTACAACAATAACGTAATTATGGGGTGATCCTTCCCATGGTGCTCTAATCTGATTTGATTATCCTTGGAACTTTTTAGTTAATATTGTGAACTACTCTTTTAAGAAAAATGTAGAAGTGATAGTGCATGAGTGAAGGGCAGGAATTGGTGACATAAAAAGACATGAAAAAGTGAAGACATTTACCATTGGAGAAATAGAGGTGACTATGTTATAGTATTTAAAAACTAATATACAAATGTAGGAATAGGTTTATTATAATTTTGCTTTGAAGAGTAAAGAAGTAAATCATATAAAGTACCTGTCCCGTGCCTGAAAAGGGGTATAAATATAACCTTTCTGTGGGAGGTATTGGGAGACAGCATTGATGTCCATACCAGAAAGATATATATATTACTAAAGGTATCCAAAAATAGGATGAGGTACTTTATTAAGTAATAAATTGTTACTGGAAATAGGTAGGGATTAGAATGAATTCTTATGGGTGTTATAAGTAGGATTCCTACACAGAATAAAAGGGTTGTGTTTTTATTTATAAATAATGTATTTCCTTTCAGAGGAAAGGGATTAATTCATAATCATTCATGAAAAATTGAAATGCAGAAATAACATGAAGGGAAAGGAAAATTCACTTATAATAATACAACTACTTAGGCATAACCATTACCGATCTTCTATTTCCTTCCTTAATTAGATAACTTTTGGTTTATGGTGTTGTTTTTCCCAGAAAAGTTTGAAGCAGCTCAAAGCATGTGTATAGTAAGACTATTGAACATAAAATAAATATAAATGAAAAGCAGTATAATCACAGAACTGGTAATTCAAACACGACAGCATTCTGAATTGAGCAATAAATTATAAGCTTTCAGGCAGCCGGGTGAAAAAGCAAAGCATGATAGGTTGTATATTTGTTTCATTATCATTTCCAGTAATGCATTTTAAGATCCATTTATATTCACATATAAGGAACACTGACCAGTGTGATGAAATTTTATCTACTGAAAGGTTAAACAATTCCTTGTGCTTCTCCTTGATAAAAAGCCAAAACTTCAAGATCACAAAATTAGTAAGTAGCAGCAACCAAGCATTTTTCTAGCAGTCTTAGTAATTTGGGTAGAACTTCTTAGTGTAAAAGTAAAGAAGTTTGCACGTGAATGTTTGAGTTCTTAAATATCTATACATTTTAACCACCACTTGAACACCGACTTTTCTTGTGTCTTAGACTCCTGTCACCTACCTTTCTAGCTGGCGACTCATGGTAAATGCCTCTCTCTAGGGTGATGAAGAGGCCAGCCTGGGCTTACCCATCAGCCCCTTCATGGACCGTTCTGCTCCGCAGCTGGCCAATCTACAGGAATCCTTCATCTCTCACATCGTGGGGCCTCTGTGCAACTCCTACGACTCCGCAGGACTCATGCCAGGAAAATGGGTTGAAGACAGCGATGAATCGGGAGATACGGATGACCCGACAGAGGAGGAGGAAGCTGCAGCAGCAAACGAAGAAGCAGCCTGTGAAAACAGTGAGTCTCCAAGTAAGTTATCAAATCTAGTTCTAATGTGTTTTCCTGGGATTGTTTCTGTCATTAGGTTCAATTGAATTTTATGCTTCTCACAATTTACAATTTTTTGTGTGTGTGTGCTGGGGATTGAACTCAGGGCCTTGTACTTGTAGGCAAGCACTCTAACCACCGAGCTAAATCCCCAGCCCCTTGGGTTTGATTGTTCATAGCCCCTTCGTCTATATCAAGATAGAAATTCATGCCATGCATCATACAGAGATACATTCTTGTCATGGAGGAATTACGAGTTGAAGCCTATGCTTCTGGATATGTTAATAAATTGGAAATGAAAGACTCTCGGTTGCCATGTAAACCAATCACAGGCTTTGTGTGAAGCGGTAAGAGATAGGATTGGTTTGTTCATTCACAAATACTAACTGAGCACCTACTGTGTCCAGGCATGTTTGCCGGTATTGAAGTAGAGATGTGACCAGACAGAGAGACAAATAAATCTTTGCTCGTGTAGATTTACATTGATGAGCTCGGCAAACACCAAGTAAGACACATCAGTTTATCTATGGCATATTAGGTACTGACGGATATTAGAGTGGGGAAAAAAGGAGATGTAAAATACTCCAGAGAAAGCTTAAAATTTTAGACAACCATGGCCAAGGAAAATACACTGCAAAGCAAGAGAGAGAATAACAGGAAAAAATAAAAAGAGCCAAAAGAAGTGAAAGACTGATGAATTTGGATAAGCAACAAGAGGATTTCAAGGAAAGGAGAAAGCAGCTCGCACAATGGTCCTGAGGCTGGCATGGCCCGGAGTGGCTGGAGGAGAAGGAGAGCGGATAACAGAGCAGCAGGAGAAAGGCAGATGGCAGAAGCTAGATGATGTCAGGCTTAGAGGTAGCACTCTGTAGGGCACAGTACAGATTCGAGCTTTTACACTAAGGCTAGAATCATCAGTAGTTTGAAGCCTAAGAGTTCCTGGACTCATAGTTTAACTCTATTGCTTCAGCTGCTACGTTGAGAATGTTCTTGGGGTTGGAATGGGAGCAAGGGTGGAAGCAGGAGCGTCGTCTAGAAGACTGTTGAAATTATGAGAGATGACCGTGAGCGGAGGCAATGCAGACAATAAGAACAGATCACATCTGATAATTGGCTTGGAGCACATCCTGTGGCCTTGTTACAGATGGCCACAGTGGTGGGCCGGAATGGTCCAGGTTCTTGTGTCGGACAAGGAAAGAATTGCCAAGCGTACACCTCGTGGAATGTAGTTACGTTTACTGACGATCTCAGGGCAGCAGGAACAGAGAGAAGAGCAGAGCGGACAGGAAAAAAGTCTTTGTATCTCAGGCTCTTGGTATTTATCAGGTCTGCCTTCCATCGGTCCTGGAGCCTCCTACAGTCTCTCTTTTCTGGTGTCAGCAATCTGTGTGTCCTCCTGAGGTTGAATCTGAGTAATCCTCAGAGTGGTCTTGTGTTTATGGTTGAATGGAGAGAAGGGAGGTGACTCACCTTACTTCCTGGTTTTAGGAATATGGAAGCGGGGTAACCATTAGGGGTGGTGTAATCTTTTCAGTTGGAAGACAGCAAGGGAGGGGCTCAGCTCCTTTGTTTCTAACTGTATTAGCCAGTCTAATTTGTTTAATGTAATTGGCTATAAAAGCATTATTTTTCTGCATGCCTTTAAATATACTCTTCTATTTCTGCTGCCATGAAAAAAAAACAATGGCTAACAGCATAATTGGTATGACCCTTCCAGTGACATTGCAGAAATACTATTCTGTGCTCATAGACGGTATGTGTTTTCTATCTACCCGTACAAGTGAAAGAAATAAAACCTTAATATTTTTCGCTTTAATTAACATCTTAACAATGAAAGATATTCTGGTCATCTCCCCCACTGCCCTGTTTTAGAAAAATGAAGGACCTGGTTCATTTCGTCCATCAAATAAGGAGATTCCCTGCACTTGTACAGATGCATTTTGTCCCCATTACGTCCCCGTGGGCATCACAAACACAGCTACACCAAGGTCATCACCACCTACCCTTGGGATAAAGAGTTCTGCAGATCTGTCCTTAGGTCGGGTTTTTGCTTGCTCTATCCTGTCTGTTGACTTTTGTACAGAAGAGAGAAAAACGAAAAATGTTTCTCTTCAATATTCTATGGCCAAAATCTATTTCCCTGATGCTTCCCAAAAAGACTTCTACTAGAAATTTCATGTTGCTTTTGGGATCAGAGCTAGAAGCCAAATCTTGGGATTCATGAGTTATTTATTCACTTGTTTATTTAATAAGCTTGTATTAGTATTCTCATTTTACCTTGTTTTCATTTCAAACAGCCAAGTATTTTGCTGTCTTAGTAAGGAGAGGAATGTTTTTTCCATTGAATGATGTTGGAAGATGTTTGTCAGCTTAGGTGGTGGAAAAGCTTTGTTCCCAGGGGCCCAGACCAATTGCTACTTGAACCCAAACCCAAACACAAAATCCAGGCATCAGAAATTGGTGGGGTGAAACCAATACTTTATTTAATAGACTCACCTTGTCAATTTAGGCTTTAGCAGTCAGTGCTACATCCAAATATTGTATTCCTTTCTGTCTGTAGGGTTAGGTCACCATACTGGCTTAAAGATTCTTCCTGCTCTCCTGAACTTCACAGTTACCAAGTCCCCTAAAACAAGAATGAGAATTTGGTGAATTCTGTATACTACTGCCTTTCAGAAGTTAACTGGCCGCCTTATATTAACATCTAAAACGTCCCATATACACTGATTCGATATCATAGTTTTAGAAATACTATCCTTGCAGGATTCCTTCATAGCCCAGAAAATGACGCATGTCAAGCCAATGCCAGGTTTCTAAATATTGGCCACACACGGTAATGTTTAGTGAGCTAGCTCATTTTACAAAAGACAAAGGCTCAGAAATCGAAGTAGTATCTCAAGGTTAAAGAACCAGAAAAGAAAGCCAAGTTTCTTCATTTTGAACTCCATTGCTGTTGTCTCTTAGTAATTTTGATTTCAGAACTCAGCTCGATTGAGCCTGATACATAGATTTCAGAAAATATTGAATTAACTTCTGCAGTTTGTAAAACTTGGAGATCTCCCAGGAAACACAGAATAAAATGTTTCGGTATAGTGTCCTAGGGAAAGAAGGCTTTTACCGCACCTCGTAATTAAATCTGAAAGATTCCTACGGTGAACTAAGAGGTTTCTAATGAAGTACTAAGCTGCATTTAGAATTTGAGCAATGAAAGGCTCTTTGTTCTCATTTCAAAAGGTTTCAGGGTTGAACAGTTTGCCTCCCAATACAGGCATGTTTTAGACCACCTGCAGATGCTAATCTACGCAAATTTATTTGGTACAAACTTTCTTCTACGTCACCTTCTTCGCTATAATTCCAGAGAGGTTTACTGCTCATGTTTAACAGCATTAAGAAAAGAATAGCTGCTCTCATGGGGCCTGCCCTGGAAGGAGAAAGAGAAAAGTAGAGCTTTTGTGAGCTCTTTCCCCACAAATGTGTTGTACGGCTTTCAGCTGGAGTGATCACCTTGAGCTGTTCAGTGTTTTCTATAACTGTGATTCAGATCCGTCCTTCAACCAGGGTCGTCCATCACACTTGTGACTCAAAAGATCAGGTTAAAAAGTGTGACAGCATTGAACAGTTTCTCAACAGACGCTCATTCTTGCTTCCTGCAACAAAAACTAAGTAGCAATAGACCAGTAGTTGATAGCTTAGATTGAAGAGTAGTTTTTAATTTGCTCTAAAAAATTGAATATGTTAATATCTTATTTATTTTATTTATTTTGTTTTATTTTTTGGTGCTGGGGATTGAACTCAGGGCCTTACGCTTGCTAGGCAAGCACTCTAACCGCTGAGCTAACTCCCCAGCCCACCTGTATCTTTTATTTTAATAGAAAAAAATCAATACAATTTGATGGGAAGTCAATGAATAAGAATATACCATAAAGTGCATTTAAATTTTAGCTTATGGGTACCTTCCTTGTTAGGAAACTTGCAGATGAATAATTGGCATTCGAGGGCACACCTCATGGCCCCTTCTTCCTGTGCCTCTGCTCCTGCTGTGTGCCCCAGGGCTGGCCCCTGCTCTACCAGTGCGGGAGGCCCCATGCCTGCCCTCTAGCTCCTGTGTCCTGTCCTGTTCTTTTAAAAAAAGCCTCCCTAGTCTCCCACAGGTTGAGTCTTCTGTGCTGCCGAGTATGATATGGCCAAGAGAAACTGCACAGATACTTGTGAAAAGTGGCAAGGAAGGTGTTATTCAAAACTGTTGAGTAGGAGTCAACACTATTGTAATCAGGGAGAGAGATTGAACTTCATTGAAACAAAAAGTAGGAGAGTTTTCAAGTGCCAGGTGAGCTAGTGAATAAATGCTAGAGGACCTTAGAGGAGAGTTAGCTAATGTAATGAGGCCATCTGTGTGTGCTAATTGGAGCATATTAAAGCCAGGCTCCTACCCTCCCAGGGAACCATCATCCCTCCCCTCCCCCACCCCGTCCTTCTTTCTTTTTCTTTTCCTTGCCCTTTTCCTTCCGTCCTTTCCCCTTTTCTTTCCTTTCTTCTTTCCTGTCCTCTTTGCTTTCTTTTCCTTTCCTTTTCATTCTTTCTATTTCCTTTCCTTCTGTTCCTTTTCCTTTTTTCGTCTCTCTCTTCTTATTTTAAAAATTCTGTTACAATAAGAACACTTAACATTTGATCTAGCCACAACAAAATTTTTAAATAGAGAAATAATATAGCTCTAATACACCGTGTTTATAGTCAATGATCTTGTATTGGCACTACCTGATTATTATTATTGTAGTAGTAGTAGTAGTAGTAGTAGTAGTAGTAGTAGTAGTAGTACTAGTAGTAGTATTTTTGCAGTGCTGGGGATTGAACCCAGGGCTTCTACCATGCTAGGGAACTGAGCTATATCTCCAGCCACATGCCCTCCTTTCTAATTTTATTTTGAGACAAGCTCTCACTATGTTGCCCAGGCTGGTCTCAAACTTGTACCCCTTCTGTCTCAACTTCTGAAGTAACTAGAATCCCAGGCATACACAACCATGTTCAACTGTATTATCTTTTTTTTTTCTTTTATTTCTTTCCCTCTTTTTTTCTTCATAGTAAGCTACAGCCACAGCCCTTTTTATTTTGAGACAGGATTTCACTAAGTTGCCCAGCCTTGGGTCAAACTTGTCATCTTCTTGTCTCAGCTTCCCAGAGTCCGAGGAATACAGGCATGTGCCATCACACTACCTTGTTTGATGACTGCTTTAAAAATCATGGCTCCTAGGTTCCCCAAAGCAACATTCCTGGGCAAAACTAGTTAGGGGCTGAGAGACATTTACCTATACTGTAAAGGTACTAGAGAAAGAATTTTCAGTTACAAGCTTTCTAAAGAAAATGCTAATAACCAGAAAGATATCTGGTTAAAGTTAAGCCGGGCTGGAAGAAACAGTAAGATCGTCTTGGCCACAAGTGTATGTATGTCTCAAATAGCATAGGTACTCAGTTTTTATCTTCTTGTCTTTTTCTTCTCCAGAGTTCAAACTCCTTTAAAGCCAGCCTTGAGCCTGACTCATCTTTGTTTCAACAGCATCCGGAAAACTGCTTGTCTCTTTGTCATTGTCAGTTAGACTGATGAGTCCATCTTATGAACAAATGATACATACAGTAAATAAATATTTTTAAATTCTTGCCTGTGTTCATTTCTCCCAGCAATTTTTAATAATTTTTTTACCCATCTGTATGGTTCAAAAGTAATTCAAAATAGCGTCTTTTTTTCCTGTTTTACATGTTCAAAATTCATCTCATAAAGTACAAGAAATTTCTGTACTGTGTATAATGCAACTGTTAAAAGAATTATTATCACTTCCGCAAAAATGTTTGTAGATAAACTCTAAGAGATCCAGTTCCTTTGGCACACCCTGTAGCAATTGGCATTGTTTCTTCTTTTTGTTTGTGTCATTGTGAAAATTTCTTCCTTCTGCCCCTTTTTTTCCTTCCTCTTATACTTCACTTTGTGAATTAGAACCACTTCATTAATTATACTCAGATATCTCTGTGGATCATCCTGGTAACTTATACTTTTGCCTATTTAAGAGTCTCAGTTAGTTCTGGATTTTCTGTTAACTACTTGTTAATGTTTTTGCCATCAACATTTCATTTTTTACCTGGAGTGTTAGAACAGAAACTGGAGAGGAAATTGTTCACCTCATTCTCAATAATTTCTAAAGTCTGGGGCTCTGTGGATACCCACACAAATGGGAAGAGAAGGGCTTGTGTCCCGAGGAAGTTTACAGTTGAATTGGGAATATCTTCACTTCTCTTCCAAATGCCTGGCCTAAGTCTAAAATGGTCACTTCGATGAAGGAATATAATGAGAATTACATTATATTTTGATTATGTAGAAAAGAGTGGACCTTTCCTTTAAGCTACAGGCCAGCTGCCTACTTTACCCTCCACTTGGGTCTCCCAGAAGCCTCACGCCCAAGCCACCACATCTGCTCCTCATCTGATGGTCCTTTTCTCAGTAGATTTACCACTGTCTTCTCAGCTGCTCAGCCCTGAAAGCTCAGGGGTCTATTTGACTCCCTCCCTTCTGTATTTCTTGTCTGTAATTGTCTCCCAAGTCCTGTTGCTTCTACCTTATAAATATAGCTCATATTTATCTACCTACCTTCATTGCCATTAACTCCGTCCAAATCTCAGCCACCACTGTGGTGCGGTATCCCCTCAGCTAGGTCATTTCTTTGTCTTTCTGCCACCTTTCGGAGATACTGTAAGACTCACTATAATTGTACCTACTTGTTCAGGAGAGCAAAGCTCCTTGCTGGCTGCCTTATGTTGATTAAATACCCCTTCTCCAAAATGATGGAGTCCAAACGTGTTTCAAAATTGTCATATTTTGTGGCATTTGCATGTGCATAATCCGGTATCTTGGTGATGAGACCCAAATGCAAAGATAAAATTGTATATCTTATATTCTGAAGGTAATTTTACATAATGTTAGTGGACCTGCGTTTTGATGATGATTTATTCCAACACGTCAGATGTGGAATATTCTACTGGGGGCATCATGTTGTTAATCCAGAAGGTTTTGAATTCTGGAGCCTTTTGGATTTGAAGATTTCACATTTGGTGTCATTAATTTAGAAAAGGTCAACCTGTATCTCTCCTATCAGTGAGTTGGCAGAACCTAGGACTCCACTCGGTTCCTGCCAGGTTTTTAGAAGCCTGATTAACAAATTATAAATTTAATTCAGTTAGTCTTTAAAACATCTTCTGATTGTTTTGTTGAAATTAATTTGGTTATCCTTTGTCAGTCAAGAGATATAATTCTGTGCCAGTTGTCTTTAATGCTTTCCAACTGAAAACTTTAAATTGGTCAAAAGAGAATATAATTTATTTATTGAATTTGTATCTGCAAAGCCCTGTCATGTGTAAGAACTTTACAGGTCCTTAGAAAGCTCTCTCAAAGAGGAATTGATACCTAGAATAATGAGAACAAGGTAAGCATCTGTCCTAGTCACCTTTCTGTCACTGGGACAAAGTATCTGGAATACACAATTTAAAGGAAGAAAGGTTTATTTTGGCTCATGCTTTCAGAGGGTTCAGTCCATGGTTAGCTGTCTCCAAGGCAGAAATGCCATGGCAGAAGGGAATGGCAAAGGGAAGCTGCTCAATGTGTGGCAACCAGGAAGGACAGAGAGTGGGAAGAGCAAGAGCTGAAGCCTCCAAAGGCAGCCCCCAGTGGCCTACCTCCAACCAGGATCCGCTTCCTAATACCACATTCAGCTAGGCACTCATCAATGGATGAATCTACTGCTAGGTATTGTACCCCCATGATCCAGTAACCTTCTAAAAGCCCCATGTCTGAACACATGAGACTCTTGGAGGACATTTTAGCTTTCGAAAGAGGGAAGAATCATGTAACCATGATGTTGTCTGGTATTAAGACTTACTCCTACTCTTATTTCTGTGTCACCTGCCTGACAACTTGTTCTTTCAACCTACTTTCTTCATGAGATTGGAACTATATCCAATTTACTTCATTCTGGATACACAAGCAAAGGGAAAAGGTTTCTACCCACCACCCCACCACCACCACCACTGAATCACATATTCATTCTGCATTACTGAGGAAAGTTGCCCAGCAGGATTCTGATTGGTCTGACTTGGAGCACATGACTATACTATGGCCATTTCCTTGTGTGACACAGCTTGTATTTCTGGGAGGTAGCTAGGAAAGTCAAATTTGATAACTTTTTCTGCATAATTGAAGGAAGGGAGAAGAGTTCCCCTCAGATTATTTGGGATACACAAATACCAGAAGAAGAGATAATGATAAAGAGAAGGGACAAAAAAATAGAAATAGTATCTACTCTGGAAAAAATATATGGAGCAGCATGCAAATTCAGAGGAAAGAGATTGTTTCCAGTGAAGAGGAATCCAGTGAAATCCAACTGGGACTTATGAATGGATATGAACTATATTAGTGATTAGAAAGAGCATGTCTGAAGGGGAGGCAGTACCAGCCTGCAAGTAAAAGAGTTTTTTATATATAAAGAAAACAGATCAATTAAGCATAGTTAGCAGCCAGACTCTAGAAAGGGGGACTGCAAACATGAACTTGTGAAAGAAGTTGGAATAGAATTTGAAAGATTTTTTTTTCTTTTTATTTGATCTTGTTGTGGTTGTTCTTGTTTTTAATACTGGGGATTAAACTCGGGACCTCTGTACAGAGGTACATCGTCAACCATTCATTCATTCACTGAGTCACTAAGTTGCCCATGCTGAGTTTGAACTTGGAATCTTCCCTCCAATTATAAAAGAGAATAATTGCTGGAATTATAGGTATGTGACATTGCACCTGACTTGAAATTAACTTTTTGGTTCCCACAATGCAGAGGACTAACATAACAAATGTCCTCCGAGAAATCAATCTTATAGACATCTATGAGTTGAACTGCTTGACTGAAGATGATAAGTTATTCCCATCACCTAGGTCAGAAGTCTTGACAGCCGGACTATGAATAATATAAAGATACAGGTGGAAACTTGTGTTGACATTACCAAATACTAAATAGTGTTCACAGTTATTTCTCAGTGACATTTCAATAGTTATTGCCAATTATCCCTCTATTTCTTCTTTCTCGAAAACTGTATCATTACAGTATACAAATCAGGAGATGGATGTATGTATCCATTTGGTGCTTAACTCACTATTAATATGAAAAGAAATGACTTCCATGTACTCAGCCTACAAATAAATATCTCATTCGGTGTTCTGTTTGTCTTTTATTTTTAGAAAAGAAAACTTTTAAGAGGAGGAAAATCTACTGCCAGATAACTCAGCATCTCCTGCAGAACCACAAGATGTGGAAGAAAGTCATTGAAGAGGAACAGCGATTGTCTGGCATCACAAATCCAGACACGGACCAGTCTGCTCAGCAGCACACCTCGGAACAAATACAAGCTATCGAGGAAGAGGAGGAAGAGAAAGGGAAATCAAGAGCGGAGGAAACCCCAGCCCCAAAGCCAAACCAGTGACCTTGGATAGAACGGGCTGTGTTTCCAAACAGATTTTGATTTGTCACGGACTATTTTTCAAGCCAGCACAATACTTAGACACAACACTGTAGAAAGGAAAGAAGATGGGCAAGTGGCTATTGCACCTCGGGATCCTTTGCATTTTATGTGTTTATTTTTACAGTGAGGTACATTGTTAAAAACTCTTGCTCCAAGAAGCTTTCACATTGCAACACCAGCTTCTACGGATATTTTTTTATGGAGGAGATATATATGTGTGTGTGTATATACAAGCTCCCACATAGATACATGTAAAACACATTGACACGCATACAGACATACACACTGAAAGCCAGGATTACTGGCTCCACAGTTTAGTAATATTCATATTAAGATATATAGTGGTCACTGTGATAATAAATCATAAAGGAAAAGAAATTGCATGGGAAATGGTGTGTGACTTAGCCCAGAAAGGGTGCAGTGAATGTAGGTTACATACAGCTAAGCAGCTTTTGCTCTTCATTCTGAGGAATGAAAGTTCCAGAGCATTATTTGAATTCTGATGTATCCTGCCAATACCGTGTGTGTGTGTGTGTGTGTGTGTGTGTGTGTGTGTGTAAGAGAGATAGGGAGTTTGTGTGCATGTGTTTGCATATATGGAGAAATTTTTATGGTTTTAGTAGTCAGTAGAATAGAAGTAGCAGATGACTCAGTACATGTGAACAAACAGAAGGAAGTTCACTGTGGAGACTCTTTGAAAGGCAGCCATTCCAAAAGCCTCCTCCATTTAGCCTCATTAAAGATCCTTTGCAGATGGGGGCATTTATGGGCCACGTGATTGGTACTACTGCTGAGCACCACTTGGAGGCACTGTACCACCAGCCTCAATCCTGGAAGACAGAGACATTTTCCAGCCTGTTTCCCTAATGAATATATAGGAGCTGCTTGTGAGTATGTATGTCACTTACCTAAAACGACATCACCGTTTAATGGGATGGCATTCTTTATACATAAACACCCAAAAGGAGCTGCAGGCAAGTTTTTTCCATCAGGTAAGAATTCTAAAAGGGTGCCAGAGAAATGGGAAATGACACTTAACTGTATTTCCTGTGTCTTCTTAAATTGCTGCAAAATGTGTGTCAAGAAAAAAGGAAAGGAAGAAATTCACTATAGGTTACATAGCGAGAGATGAAAGAGAAAATAGCAACCGAGGGTTTTGGTGTTGCCAAAAGAAAAACATGGTCCTTGGCAAGGGTTGGAGATTGGCTTTGGGGGTGAAGATCTCGTTGATGTCCCCCGTGTGGTGTTTCATACACTGTACCTCCATCTGCAATCTGGTCTATCATCACACTTCTCTTGGCAGGGAAGATTGTAGAGGGATTGCTTAAGGACTGGGCTATTTTTGAAAGGTTTTCTTGTTTGTTTGTTTTTGATTTCTTTGTTTATCTACACATGTTTATGCCGTGAGCCAAACCTCTATTTAAAAACTTGATACTCACTTTCAATATTTTATTTCATATTATTATATATGTCATGAGTAGTTATCTTGATGTAAATATATAAAGGTTTTTTTTGTTCGTTTGTTTGTTTTTGGTTTCTGTAGATAGTAAACTCTTTTTTAAAAAAGAAAAAAAGGGAAACATTTTTATAAAGTTATATTTTAATCACCATTTTTATACATTGTAGCTATCTCCAAGCCCAGGAAGAGGCTGATCATTCATTTTCATGGAGGTCTGTGGACAACCACTCATCTACCTATTCTAGCTTAAATAATAATGGCAATTATCTCTGCCAGTTTAATGAGGATGCTGAAAAGAATTTTTTTCCAGTAGTAATTTCTGCTAACTGAATGAATTTTGAATCTTTGTCTTCAAAATGAGAGAGTTAACCAATACCAAATTTTTATAGTCGATATCTATTTCTTTCTACCATATTTTTGATTCTAACTCCTCTTTCCATTCTATATACCGATTTGCTCATTATCTAAACAACCTTAACTTCCAAGAAAACCTTTATTATAATTTCTACTATTTACCTTCTCTGAAGTCATAGAAAGGAGTGTTTTCATTAAAAATTCCTTTGTTTCTCACAAATGTAAATTCTTCCCTTCCAAAGCATGAATTTGCAGTAATCCTTAGCATTTTTTTAATTGGGCAAAGATAATAGAGTAAGATAATGAACATGATTTCAGTGTAAAATTTCCAGTAAGTTAGGAAAATGTAAAAACGATCAAGTGGATTGAGATTATCTAAGTGATTAGAATCTGTTTCAGTGTTATTTCTCAGTTAACATCAGGTCTTTATTATTTAGCACTTACAAGTTGTTTCCATTTTTTTTAGTATTGCCTGTGTGTCTCTACATTTGCAAAATTTACTGTGAGTCAAATATATTTTCCCAGTGAAATGAACCGTTGTCCTTCCCTTGTAAATAAAGGAGGAAAAGAAAAGACATTCATACTGACATACCCATTGTATTTACTTACAACTAATCTTTTCCCCCCTTTTGAAATGGCTATACATCTGTAACATTAATATAAATATGGGGAAAAGCTAGGTGTGGAGTGAGTGGAATGACAATACCATTGTGAATCTGTAGCTATATATAAGCATTTGTATTAAAGCTGCAAGGCCCAAGTATTATAGCCCAGTCAGGAAGTCTCAGCAAACTTCCCAGCTGTGTTTCTTTGCTTTGTTTTAAGGTATGTGAAGTCATAGGAGTACCAAATGACCAAAGCAATTAGAATCTCTTCATTTCAGATTTGTATTCATCAATCCATGCAGGCGAGTGATTTAAAAAATAGTCATTATGTGTAAGGTAGATGTCAGTTGAAATGAAGGGACGGAGATCCACCACGTGTATAACTTTGACACACACCTGGGACAGCCCCAAGAATTCCTTGGAACATGTAAAGGTGTTTTCTGCTAGTGATGTTTTCCCCTCCTTGATGACAGCAATATTACTGTGTTCTTTTTGGTCTTCAGAGCTTACGTCCTGTGGGTGGTGCCAGTGTATTTGTTGCAATTTACTACATTTTTATATGAGCCTTCTTATAGGTGCCATAGGGTAAACTCAGGTCTGTTGAATGAAGGAATTTCTAGCACAGTTAGGGAAAAGGATAATTGTATAGACATTCATAAAAATCAGTAGTAGGAAAAATTAGAACTGGTTGCTCTCCGTTAAGTAGAAGTCCAAGTGTGTTCTGTGTGTTATGAGTGTCATTTTCAGCTTACTAATAGGCTGCCTTTCCAGTGATCCATGTAAGCCAACATGCAGAATATTATTTTCTTGGCAAAAACACCATTTTTGCTTTTTTTCTTAACTGTAAAATTATTTTTTTGTCATTTATGCAAGACCTGGTTTTGTTCTTAGTAGATGAAAACAGTAGCTCTGGACAGGAAAATATCTATGTTGGTCTTCATTGAACATGTGAAGGAGTTTCTTCAAGTTATGTTTAAGAAACCATCTACTTTCTAAGGACATAATTTTGATTGAATTCCAGGACAAATCCTAATCATTGCAATCCCAGTAATATTAAAGAAAAGGTGTAGAATGTCATGCAGACCATTTGTTAGCTGTATGTAGACCGTTGATGTGCGATTGCCCCACATCTCCTTCCTTTCCTTCCCAGAGAACTTTTTTGACAGAAAAGCTGTGCAGAAGACATGAGTTTTGTTTAAATGATGGAAAAATATAAATTATATTCTAAGTAATAAAAGTATGAAAATTATCATTGTAAATAAAGTCTAAAGTTTGAAATGATTGCTGTAAATATTTGAAGTATTTGTTTGATGAACAAATACTGACTAATGAGAATTGAATAACCACCAAATCATTTATCTTCTACTTTGAGAAAATTCTTGGTGCTTCCACGTTATGGAGCTCTCCACTGTTCTTGTCAGTTATAATGTTTCTAAAATAATAATGGAAACCATTATAAGGGCATTACTATACTTTTCTTCCTTCCTAACTTAGTTCTCATTAAATGCCCTTCCTAATTTATATGCCATTTGCAAATGGCCTTTCAAACTAGCAGGAGGCTCAATAGAATTCTGTGAACTTTCATAGTCCAGTAAATCAAGATTCTCCTTATTCTACAAACTACCAACTGGTGTGTGTAGAAAACATATCAGCCAAATTTTGGATGCTAATAACTCAGTTCCAGATAATTAGGAGCTAAAATATGTACGTATTTTGAAACCAAATTAGGTTTTTACCATCATTTGCCTAACGAGCAGGAAAAAATTTAAGGCCTTTGTTTGAGGTTTTTCCTTTTGCTCAAGATCTCCACAAAGAAAAACTATGAATTTGCTATGATAGAACTATGATATTGTCAGTCTGTTTTTAAAAACTTGTTCAAGTGCAAATTTAAGATTAAGAAGCCAAGTAGGCATTTGAGGTGAAGAGCATCCTGAAATTAAATTAGTCTGAAAATTTCTAGTGGGAATGTATCAGTTTGGGAGCCTATCTATATTCATGTCATGTTTTCACAATTTATTCCTCTAGAAAGTATTCAAGTTCTTGAAAATTCAGTTGGGAATTAATGAAACTATAAGCACTGAGTTAACTATAAACTATCATTTAGATAATTTAAACTGAGTTTTATAGAAGTATTTGTATGTTTCACACCAATAAACCATGGTCAGAAAATAAGAACATTTTTAAGTCTGTGTTATATGCCATGGATGTTAAGCAATTTGTCCTATGTCCTCGCACATTGCATTTGTTAGAATAATATTGCTTTTACCTTACCCGATTGGTGCTTTCTGCATTATCCGAATTGATCTTGTCGTACACACTAGTAAATTATTCTAACAGTAGGTTAACAATGGTGACAGAAATCATTGAACTTTTGTGTGTGTGTGTGTGTGTGTGTGTGTATGTGTGTATTCATGTGTGTGTACTCTAAATATGTTTGAAGACACAAAACTGATTATTAAGGCTTTAATTACTCTGTGGAACTCAGTCTACTGATTCAGATATATTGATTCAATATAAGTCATTTTAATGTAAATGAGACCTTAAAATATATGGAACTATGATGGATGGAAAGCAAAATTGACTTTTGACGTATGCATAAGGCTCTAAGAATAAGCCAGGTTTCTCTCGGATGGGCAGCTAGTTCTTCTCTATATCATGTTTTTAAGGTTAATTACATTGTCGTGTATTTTTATTCCTGGATTTCTGCTTCTCCAAAGAGCTGTGGTGCACAGAGGAAAAGCCAACCCTTCTGCTTATAGATAAGAAATGCTGAATGTGTCCATTGCAAAATCTTTTTTCTCATTGCTTCACATCAAGAAGTGATTCTTTATTCATGAAAATAATTAAGCCAAACAATCTATTTGCAATGTATTAGTGTTAAATTTTTGTATCTAAGCACTACCAAAATATTTAAATTTTATTTTTCTTGAACCCAAACTATTTTAAAGTTTGTTACTAATCTGAAACCCAAAAAAATGACTTTCTGTGATACTGAGATATTGAATACTTTGCCAGAACCAGACCTAGTATTCTGGAACAAAACCGGTAGAAATTTATTTTTCTAATGCCCTCTTGTCTTTTGTGGAAAAAGTTTTATAAAGGTTCCAATAAATACATAAGTTTGATAAATTACACTTACCCCAAGAGTGTAAGTGTTGAGATTAAAATGGAAACTTTCTTGAGTTATCCTGGGACAAAATGATGTATTATCTAACAGTATATCATGGCTCAGGTTTTCATAAATTAAATAGTCTGTTACTATAGATTTTATTTTAATGAAATATAACCCAGCTAAAAACCCAATTACTTCACAACAACAACAAAAAATTAAACATTATTAACCTTGACTTTCACAGATGAAGCACTAACCAATCAATTAACCATTCATCTTCTAAGCATGATCAAATGGTAGGTTGCAGTTTGAAACACATTCATAGAGAGATATTTAAAATATTTTTAAAGTTTTATGCTTTAAATTTTCAGCGTCATTGAAAGGGCTTCTTACAGAGGAAACAAAGTACAGCAAGGAATCCTTCCTTTCTTCTAAGGAAAAAACAAACAAACAAACAAAAAAAACCAGAAGCCCAAATCATACTGATAGTAGAAAAGTATCGCTTCCCATCAATTTCACTTCTCTGACTAAATATTAGTAAAGAGAAAATAACCAGAAGTTCTCTTGTCAGAATAAGGAAAAAAGAATGACTTTTACGTCAAGATCTAAATGACCTCTGGTTTCCTTGTGAAGTCCATAGTACTAAGGAGAAAAAACTGCAGAGCTGAGTAATGAAAGTAAGTACTACGGAAGACTCCAGGCACGTTCCAGGACACCCGTCCATCTTGGTGACAAACCGATTTAGTTATTAGTAACTCTGGACTGCAATGACATAGCGGGTCCATATTTCAGCCCTACTTCACTTACTGTACTGAGCACTTCTACGTTTTTCTGAATGTGAATTAGCCTTTAGAGATTGGAAATTGCTGCTTAAACACCTTTTGAAGAGAAGGATTTTTATTCTAGTCATTTTGTTCCCTATATTAGAGCAAAATACTCTAATGTTTATTAATGTGAAATTAGAAATAAAATGTTCTTTTTGTGAATGTTACTTGTTGGTTGATAACATTTACCCTGCCACCTCTCTTTTTAAAATTTCCAACTTATATTTTTATGACTCAAATCTATATATTTCACTTTAGCTATTTATAAGTATGATCTAGTACTATAGTATTGCTCTCCTTAAATAATAACATGAACATATCTATATATAACCTGTTAATGAGATTTTAATGGCTTGACTTTTAATATATATTGGTTCATTAGTTTAAGAAATGACTAATTTTCATACTCTAAAATATTTGCATGGGATTTTTAGCATATTATGTTTGCTTAACTTTTTCTCACAAGTGTCAGTTTATGTCTTAATATGGTCTCACATAGGAGTGCATACAGTTTTTGATCCCCAAATGGACAATTTATTAGTCCACAAGCACCAGAAATAAATATCATCGAACCCACACCTTGGTTTTCTTCCTAGAGATTTTTATCATGCAAAGCACAAAATGAAAATCGGTGCTTTTATAAATATTCTGGAACTCTGAATGCAACACAGTGTAAACAATATTCTCCTTGGTTTTCTGTAATTATATTAGCATAGGAAACTAAAAGAACTTTGTTCTGAATCCAGGGTGGTTTTGGTTAGTTTGGTTAATTTCATTTGATTTCTGGTGTGAAAGTGTGTTCTGATTTCTGATAGAGCAGTTTTGATCACTTACTTCGTCTTGACCAAAAAGCAGTATCATGAAACATTTCTCGTTTAGCATATTCCAAATATTTGACCACATACAATATATGTAAATCATAGAGTATGGAATCAATCTAATATGGTGGTTCTGAAAAGCAATATTTGCAAAAAAACCATCAACCAAAGGGACATCGCGCAAGTTATTCTTTGTGATACCCCCTACAGTTGACAGTTTTTAACAATAATTCTTACTATTCTTAACAAACCTAAGTATGCGCATTAATTAAGAAATTTGTCCAGTTTATTAACTTTCAGAAACCTAAGAGTGAGGTATTGGGACATAAGTGATCATTGTGCAATTGGAAAAAATTTATCCTCTCGCCTGTATTACATGCACTTAATATATGTAGCAATACCTGGTATCATCCCATCACAAGTATTTGTTAAGAGACTTCATTAATTGCTAATAAATGTTTTGTAAAAAGTAGAATCTGTACAGAAAAACATAATAGATACACTGTATTTATTTTTCATTATTTTTTAGCTTAAACACTATATTGATGCTTCTTTTTTGCCAGATTACTGAAAGTGCCTCTTGGTTTTATATATATATAATATATATACTGTATATTATATATAAATATACAAGTATATACAGTACATATATATTCAAAATTGTTAGACTGTATCATAGTTGGTTGATGTGGATGTTACATGTGAAGATAATGTATAATATAAAAATAATTCCGCGGTATCATGTTTGATGTAGTTATTTGTGCAAGCCAAGTCCTCTGCTTTTCTGAAGGCGTGTTTTCCTGTCATGTCAAGTGCAGGCTTAGCGTACACAAACTACTCTGTGGTTAAACATTCACTGGCCTTCCTGAATTCCCAGGGGCCCTTGGGGGGTGCTATATCCCCATGGTGACCTTTCTGTCGCCGTGGCTGTCTGTCTTAGGCATGTGAATTATCTTCTAACTCTCTTCAACTAAGCTAATCATTTTTCTAATCAAATAGACTCAAGTCAAGTCAATCATATTTCTGACATTCTGCTTCAGAATCCTGAAAAATAGAGTGCTGCCATTTATCCTATAAATCCTACATTTTATTCTATAAAGTCTGTGGCTACCTAGTACATCGAGTGCTTGTATTATGCAGTCTCAAACATTTTTGTTTTGCATGTTTGAGACTAGAAGAGTTTCAATGATTCAAAATTTCACTTAACTCACAGATAGTCCTCAGAAACGAATGCTAAACTGTTATTTCTACCTAAGGAATTTGTTCTTTAATCTACGTGTTTTGATTTGCCTGTTAACCTATGAGTTCAAATCCCAGTACTTATGCCTTTTATTTTTAAAGTTCTCTTTAGGCTCTCACCCCAAACTACCCTCTCTCTAAATGGTACCATGTATTTATAATTTATATTTCTTTGTCTTAGCCAAATAATCAAAGGAGTATTTACACACTCTCACTATACATATGCTTTCCTTCTCTGCCCCTCTGTATGTACACACACACACACACACACACACACACACACACACACGCTCATTCTCTCTTCCAGCAATCCACAACACAACAGCAAAGACTATGCCACCTTGGACCGTATGTTTTATCCCTCTTTTCTCTGTCATTCTCAGTGAAGGGAGAAAATAAATAGCTGGACAGTCCAATCTGAACTTCCATCTTTTTCCTGTAATTACATAGTCTCAGAAGTAGTCTTTGGTGAGTAACATTAACGTCCGTGGTATGAGGGGTAACCCTGGGTAAGTCAGTCGGAGCCTGAGATCTCAGCCAAAGGAATGAGATGACTAAGATCCCTACTAGAAATGGAAAGTGTCAGAGATTAGGGTGTCCCTAGTCACACTCATCCACACTTGTTGCAGCTCTACACATTACTCCCTCTGCCTGTAGACACATGTGGGCTGGAGCCTGGAATATGGGTAAGATAATTTGACCAATGAAAAGAAAAGAAAAATAGTTCCTAAGTAATTAGAAAATCTGCTTGCTAGGCTAGATTTAAGCAGCGATCTTGCTTATTTTAGTCCTGAAGCTACTTCGTGTCCTGAGCATTCTATTTGGCATTGTTGCTGGCTTAAAGAAGGAATCCGAGGCCTGATTCTACTGAAATAGGTTCTTCTGAGCTGGACATGCTGAATGGGGCCTTCTGGGAAACTGAGGCCAAAGCTGGATTAAGGACCAAGGGTTCATTTCTCCCTTTGTAGTCAACACTTGGGATGGACGAGCTCCTGACTTTATGGCCAATTTGACTGGTTTTTCCTTTCCAAATATCAGAGCTAAGTTCACTGATGTCTTGGTCTTTGATCTTTAGAGATGCCAAAGCAGAGTGAGATGAGTTATTAGTCTTCTATGTCTGCAAAAATAAATTACTACAAACTTGGCTCACGACAATGCACATGTATCACCGATCTGCAGGTCAGAAGTTCGGATGGGGTTTGACTGGTTTCTCTGGTTTGGATTTCTCACAAAACTAAAATCAAGGTGTTTGCCAGTCTGGGCTCGCTGAAGTTCTTGCCAAATGCATTTCTTTGGAGATACAGGGCTGAGGCACCCTGTCCTTCCTTTGGTGGCTATTCCTGAGGGCCTCTGTCAGCTTCTTGGGGCCACCCATGATCCTCCCAGCATTGTTCTTCTCAGCTTCCCGTTTGCAGACCAGCAATGACTGATTTTCATGCTTTCAGACTCTCTTCCAAAGCATCTCCTCTGTCTCCTGCTGATAAAAGTTCTCTGCTTTTAAGTATTGATAAAATTATTTGCGGCCCAAGTAATCCACAATGATTACTCTGTTTTAAGGTCTGAGGCCTTAATTGCATATGAAAAATCTGCTTTGAAATGTAATCTAATATATTTACAGTTCCCCGGAATTGGGATATGGATGTATGTGGGAGCTATGATTGTGCCTACCTCAAATCAAAAAAAGAGTGAGGAATAAAATAAATGTAAAGAGGGCATATGAGGTCCACAGTCACTCGCGCACGCCTCTGATGAAATTAGTGTCCAGTTGCAAAGCCAGCAACGCAGGAAGGAAAGCAGAAAGGACTTAGTGCTAAAAAGCTGTAGCAAGCTGTCTCTGAAACTTACTTTTTCTGCTTGTTTAGAGGAAATATTTTCCAAGCAGAAGGTACTTTTAACAGAATATACATGGTTCCCGCACCCTGGAATCGACACCACTAGGATCATTTTGTTTGTTGTTGAACCATCGAGAAAAGAAGTGATTGATCCCAATTTATCAAGCCGAATTATTTTTTAATACTAAATCTTGGCAAGAAATACTGCGTTCTGAGTACAGAGAATTCTCTATGGGGCTTTCTACGTTGAATAGTAAATGTAGTGGGAAACTAGATCCACCCAAGAAAAACAGGACCACTAAGGAACTTGAACCTGCACAAATGAAGTTTGGACCGTCCCATCAGTAAAAAACAGTCCTTAACTAGCAAGTGAATGAGGACAAAGAAAACACAGGAGGGATGCTGGGAGATAGGGTTTGTATATGTGACTTTTCGTTTTGTAGCCAATTACAGAAATAAATTCAAGATTCATCCTTAAACAGTTTTTAAATTTTTATTGATACATGTTGGTACATCCTATTGCTACATAATGACCTTCTCTGTAAGGAATTGGTATGTATATATAACACATCTCAACTTTTCCCCTTCCCTCTACATGCCTTTTATTTCATCAGCATCAGATTCAATTATTTATATTATCAATTGTTATAAATATCATACATACAAATTAACAATCATGCTAGTAGGCCCAAACCATATAGAATACATAAGACAGTCATACTAAATCAAGGCACAATTTTAGATACATTGTCCATGCTAGATAACAATAACTCTCCCCTTCTCTCTTTTTTTCTATTTTCTGTCTTCTCTTTCACGCTTTATTTATCTATTGAATCTTTCATATAAGAGAAACCATGCTTATTTAAGCTTGTGTGTTTGATTTACTTAACATTATGGTTTTAAGGTGCATCCATTTTCCCATAAATGACTCAAGTTTATCCTTTACAGCATAGTAGTACTCCATTGTGTATTAATACCACATTTTCCTTATCCATTCATTAGTTGACGGACATATAGGCTGTTTCCAAGATTTAACTATTAAGAATTACGCTGCTATAATCATGGGCATGCACACAACTCTGTGGAACGATGTCTTTAACTCTTTGGGGAAGGTACCTAGAAGAGGAAGAGATGGGTCAAGTGAAATTTCTGTTTTGAGTTTTTTGAGGACTCTTCATACTGATTTCCATAGTTACTGTATCAGTTTACACTCCCACCAACAGTGGAGGATCCCTTTCTCCCCACACCTTCACCAGAATTTGTTACTGATTGATTCCTTGATGACAGTCACTCTTTCTGGAGTGAGATGGGATCCCCATGTTGTTTTAATTTGTATTTCTCAAATACCCAGCAATAGTGAACATTTTTTCCTGTATTTATTGGCCATTTGTATCTCTCTTTGGCCTGTTGTCTAAAATCAAGTACAATCTGTTGTCCAACACTTTTATCCGTCTATATATTTATTATTTATTTAAAACTCGGGGAAATTTCAAATAAATTAAAACTGGAGAACATAGTATAGCAAACGCTGTGTCCCTACTACCCAACTCAAACAGTATTTGGCCAATCTTTTCCATGTATACCACCAAATATCCCACATTTCTTCCAAAGTTATTTCCAAAATATCCAATACAACACATCTTTCTTTGTAAGTAATGTGTACTGAAAACGTGAGGACTTCTAAAAGATCTATGTCCTTACACAAAAGGTGTTCCTCTATTTTTTCTAAAAACTAACAAAAACTCAACTAATATTGATGAAGCTCACATTTCTAAACTTACAAAACTTTCAAGAGTGCAGGATCTTGTTGTTACAGAGCATTTTCTTTTGAATAGTGTTACCAACATACATCCTGCCCGTGAATTCTTTTCTTCAATCTTAATATACAGTCGCTCCCCTCTCTGCACTTTTTGTTTGGGGGAAAAAAAGGATCGTTCGTCCTATTGACGGTCTCCACTTTGGGTTTTGCTAATTGCATCTTTATAGAATCCTTTAACATATTTTTCTTTTCCCTCTGTTTCTAGTGAACTGGAATTTAGCTCCAGTCAGAGGGCAGTTTTGTTGGGAGTAAGGAGAAGGGCTGTTTGGAAGGAAATGTTTCTAGCTTTTGAGTGCCATCGAGATGTTCAGAATGGCTGTTTCATTTCTTATGTGATATTATCGATTATTGAAGATTGTTATCTGTATTCGTTCATTAAATAGGGGTTTGAAAGTTATGATATTGTAGAGGGTTGGGGATTTAGCTCAAGTGGTAGAGCATTTGCCTAGCAAGTGAAAGGCCCTGAGTTTGATCCCCAGCACACACACACAAAAAAGTTATGATATTGTCATTCTTGCATTCCTTTTTATTTATTTGTAATACACAGAAATTTGTCTTTAATAACTGATGAATATCTTGACTAGGAAGAGCATATACATGCATAGTTTTCCCTTAAGCACTGCTAGTTTGAATCGAATTGAAGTTGTTATTAAAGTCATTCAAAGGTGAAAGACCATGTGATTTTTACAGTGTTGTGAAGTTTTGGATTTTACCATTTTATATGTTCAATCCTTTATTCTTATTCGCACTCAAAATTTTCTGTATTTTTCTAGCAAAAACTTGTTCAAGTTGGCTCCTGAGTCCTGCTGCCCCAATCTCTTCTGCACAGACTCATAGTTTTCTAGTTTTTGGGGGGGGGTTTGTTTGTTTGTTTGTTTGGGAGGGGGGTTGACAAGGTATTTCAGACCCAAACTAGGGATCACTAACATGTCAGGGATCCATGACTTCTAAATAGATATTTACAAGCTACGAGTCATTGCTGGTCACACAGGTTGCTACTGAGTTGGTCATTGTTTCTGGACCTTTTCAAAGGAGGGGGCTAAGATAAAGAGAGGTGTGGCGGCCTTACCGTGGTCAACCTGAGCAGGAGCGCCCAGCTGGACTGAGTTGGTGCATTCTGGGCATAGAGGATCCACCTGAGGATTGCTGCTGACACAACATAAAGGAGAACAAGAGCCGAAGATGGTTGCTGGTTGGTTCTCCCGAAGGGAGTTCGGCTGTTCTCATCACAGAAGGAGCTCGGGGCCTTGCTGTCCTTGAGGATGGCTGCTGTTTGCATCAGGGGCGTTCTGGCCTTCATCTCTGCTGTGAGTGTCGTACCCTGGTTCAGGTAGAGATTTCTTCAGTCTTTTAGTGCAGACATGGTTGTAAATGGGACAGTGCCGTGGGCTGCCAGCCCTTGATTGGATCTTTTGGCCTCCAGTGCATTCTGTACTCTTCCTGCATTTGGCTTGTGTGTGTGAGTGTTGTACTGTGTAAATGTCTTGTATTAAATCTGCTTTCTTACAAACCATTGGTTCTAGAAAAGTAACTAATACAGAAATTGGTACCAGAGAAGTGCAGTCCTTGCTATGATGTTGCCTGGCCACGTGGCTTATAAGCCTTTGCAATTAATTTGGAAAGGTTTAGGAGACCAGTCAACGAGGCAGCCCTGGAATGCTCTAAATTTATTATATAGGAGACTCTGGTCAGAGCCCAGAAAGTCAGAGTAACTGGTAGAAATCCTGCCGGTTAGGATGAGGCTTGGGAGGCCTCTGTTGAGAAGGACTGCCCTGGCTGCTGGCTCCCAGTTAGTATACGTGTGCTTTGGCAGAGGTTGGTCTGCATTTTGCTTGTGTTTGGAGATACTGCCTGGGTGGCAGGAAAATTTCAGTGCAGTCTGGTGTTGGGACGGCAGCAGAGTTACTGTTGAGGGCTTTTGGCTGGATCCATGTTGGAAATCCGGAGTGGAGAGCCAGCAGGGTGACCTGAAGCATTTGGCCAGAGGTGACCTGTGGATTTAAGGATGAACAGAGGAGAATGCGGCTGTGGAGAAGAGACAGGACAATGGAAAAATGACCTGAGGCCTTTGACCAGAAGGGAAGAGTGTATGTGGGGTGCAGGAGATCCTTTAGGGATCTTAGTATTGCCGTGCTCTGTTGTTAAAATTTATGGAGACCAAAAGTTTTAAAATTTGAAGCCATATTTTTAAATGTGGATACACTGTATTGGTGTATTGTACTCTGTAAACAAATTATATATGGTTTTACAACAAGCAAGAGAGACAGAATGGAGTTGTGTATTTTTATGTATAGTTGTAGTTTTGGACACCTGTTTGTAATCAGTGTTGAGAATCCTTTGAATATTTGTTTCTGGTGTGGGAATGAGTGCACTAAGAATCGTATTGTTAATGTAAATCTGTATAGATTGAGATATGTTAACTCTTTACAAATCTTCTACTGGAGACTATGGATTAAAGAAATATGTCTGGTTATCAGGTTGACCAGGGGTGGATTGTAGTGGACTTACTGTGGTCATTTTGAGTAGGCACAGTCAGCTGAACTGAGTTGATGTGGTTCTGGGTGTAGAGGATCCACCTGAGGCTTGTTGCTGACACAACATGAAGGAGAATGGAAGCAGAAGATTGGAGCTGGCTGTTTCCCGGGAGAAGCTCTGATGTGGCTATTCTCATCCTAGGAGGAGTATTGGGGCTTGCTGTAGTTGGGGATGGCTGCTGTTTGCTTTGGGGAGCTCTGGTCTTCATCTCCGCTGTGAGTGTTGTACCCTGGCTCTGGTACAGATTTTTTCAATCTTTTAGTGCAGGCATGGACTTACTTGAGACAGTGCTCTGGGAACCCCGCCCTTGACTGGATCTTTTGGTCTGTAGGGGATAAACGTTCTATACTTTTCCTGTATTTGGCAGGTGTGTGTGAATGTTGTAAAGTGTAAGTGTTCTGTATTAAATCTGCTCTCTTGCAAACCATTGACTCTAAAGTAACTAATGCAAGGTGTGTGTGTGTGTGTGTGTGTGTGTGTGTGTATCTACATGTATTTTCAGACTGAAAACCTTTTAATTCAAATTTGGAACTACACAGCTTTCTTTAACCTCATTAATCTTGTATCATAGTTGATATTTAAAACCATGAAACTGGATGAGGTCATGAAGGGATAGAGCACAGAAGATACTCTGAGGACTGAATTATGGGGTTTTTCAGCAATGAAGACTAACAGCAAATGACCTCTGAAGTAGGAAAAAAAATTAAGGGAGTATATTGTTCTAAAACCGAATGGGAGAAAATGTATCAAAGAAAAAGATACAATTTATACACAATTCTTCTAACAAAAAAATTAAAATGAGTCTGGCAAATCACTAGATTTATTGATTTGAAAAATCTGTATTGTTGAAAATACTTAGGGAAGAGTGGTGGACACAAAACCTGATGGGACTTGATAGACAAAAATTGGAGGAATGTAATTTGAGATGAAAAATGCAGACTCAATCTTGAGCTTAAAAGCCTGGGCTGTACATTCCTAGGAAGAAAAATATATATGTGTGTGTGTGTGTGTGTGTGTGTGTGTGTGTGTGTGTGTATACATATATATATGAGAGAGAGAAATGTGGCAATGGCAGATTGTGGTATTTCTTAGAATTTTTTTTCTACTTTATCAATGAGTTCTTTAAGATCCTTAGCTAAAGGGGTAGAAGAAGAAATAGTAAAGATCTTAGAAGTTATTCAGCAAAGAGGGAAAATTAAAAGGTGTTCTCCTAATTGTGCTTCTACTGACCCATGAGATTAGTGGTGACAAATACAAAATGAACTTTGCAGACATATGAGCGAATTGTTTGTTCTCCAGTCATTTAAAATCAGTGTGAATATAAGCAGCTTAGACGGGAGAATTCAACTTGGATGAGGTTTACCAAGAAAGAGTAACTTGAAGATACATAGAAGAGCATGATTGAAGTGATTAATACAACTCAAGAGACAAGGGAAATGAGTATGAGTGTTGCACCTTGAATTATGACACTCCTCCGAATATGCTTGAGAGTGTGACCTTATTTGAAAGTAGAGGCTTTACAGATGTCAAGTTAAGAAGGGGTCCTCAGGGTGGGCCCAAATCCAGTAGGCCTTAGTAGTGTCCTTCTAAGCACAGGAGAAAAAAACACAAAGGAGAGGCTAGCTGTATGGCGAGAGAGATCGGAGTGATGTATCTACAAGCAAAATAATGTCAAGGATTGTCAGCAAATACCAGAAAGTAGAAGAGACAAGGAGTTTCTCCTGTGAGTTTTAGACAGGCTCTATCCACACCTCAATTTTGGACTTAGTGTTTCCAAAAACATGAGGCAATATAGTTCTATGGTTTTAAACCGCCTTATTTGTTGCCACAGGGTTAGGAAACTCACTTACATATAGTCTGAGGTTTATTTCCCACCACAGTGGTAGAGTCAAGTGGCTGTGATAGAGATCCACAGACCCAGTAATCTTCACAGGAGAAATCTCTTGACCCTAGTCTAGATCAGGAATAAGAGGCTGAGGTAGGATACAATCCAATGCTAGACTGTATGAAGAGCTCTGAATATTATGCAACTTAAGAATTATGTACATTCAAAATAGTGACCTTAACTGGGAAACTCTAGAAGTAAAGAACTCATGTTAGTGAGTGAGTTTGAGCAAGATGAGAATGGGCCAAATAACATTCACGAGAGCACATTCTGTGTTTTGTTTAGGAAAATCAGACCCTTTACTCTTTTGACTCATAAATACTATCTTCACCAGTGGCCACATGTAGACACACTGAAGTGTGTATCACTTATAAGCTGTTTGCTTACTATTTCTGAAGGCAGAACCTGGTTTGATTGTTAAAATTAAATACTTGGTCTTTCAGAGTCCAGAGATGGCATTATTAATTGTAAGTAAGGGGTTTGGAGATTTTGCTCAGTGGTAGAGCACTTGCTTGGCAATTGAGAGGCCCTGAGTTCAATCGCTGGTACCCCCCCAAAAAAAATAAATAAAATAAACCCAGTTTTCCTTGCCTCCCATTTTATTCTTTTGAAGTAAAATATTGCTAATAAAATTAAGTATCTTGACCATATGTGAGCTGGAACTACATAAGTAACAATACCTTCTGATCATTTAGTGCTTGGTTATTTGCAGCATGCTTTTGAATACATGTTATAATTTAATCCTTACAGTAACCTTGTAAGTATTTGTCTTTTTTTAAATGGAAAAGTTTTGTTTTACAGAGAAATAAATTGAGATTCAGTAAAATTAAGTGACCAAACCAGAGTCACAGTCATTTAAGGATAGGATGAATCTTGGGTAAATCTGGTGCCAAATTCATTTATGGTGGGAACTAAATGCAAACTAATACTGCGCCACGTCTCCTAAAATCATTCCTTGGAGAAAGAATTTATTAGAATTGTAGAATTTCTCATTGTAAGGGATTCTCTCTCCTTTGGAATTAAGTAGAATAAACATCTGAATGCCAAAAAAATCATTGTTTTTCTAATTTCAAGGCTCATAGAAATTATGGATGTGATAGCCGATCATGTCTCTTTGGGGATTAACTCCTCCTGGAGCAAGCTCTGTGGAGTTTTGAACTTGACCTGGTATCTGGTCCCCGTAGATTCATAGATTCTAGAATCCCAGTAGGACAGGAAACAGGCAGCAGTTTTGCCAAAGGGCCTTTTAAAATAAACAAAAACAAACAAACAAACTGGGATCTCCCAAGGATCCTAGTGACGTCCCTGAGGAATGGCTGACTTGAAACTTGGAAGGAGAAGGAAGGATATTTGTTGCAAACTTCCGCCCTTCCTCTGGCTTCTGTTCCCTCACCCTGTGCCCCCTGTGGAGTTCTGTTTTCTGGGACTTAGCAAGTAAGATCACAAGTGGTGTTTTCTTTTTTTCACTCTCTCCCATAAAGAAAGCTTTATCACGTGTGGCCTTAAACTTGCAGCAAATAGCAAAGAAATGGCTCAAAGGCTTCAGCTTTTTCTGTGCCCTGGGAGCTGAGACGCACGTCAGTGGCCTGGCTAGCGTGGCCAATTCTCTAAAGACTGCCAGAAAAAAGAGGCCAGTTGGAAAGACGAAAGGGAAGACTTTGCCCAGGGTTGAGACCATGCCCTGCGTCTTTTCTCTTCCCTAATCTGCTCTGTCTCTGTCCACCCAGGCTCTCCTGACCTGGCAGAACAGCCCAAAATTGCTGTGGAATTTACCTCTATTTCCTGTCTCATTCTGTGGTGTGTGGTTCAGCCTCTTATTGAGCTCATTGATAGGAACACGCTGCCCTTGACCTCCACCTGCAGGTAAGATTTGGTTCTCTTCTTTTGGGTTTTGTGACCATTTTGCCAGATTTTCCCAGGAGAGAAGCTAACCGCTCCTTTCTGTACTGTTTGTGGAGTATCCCTAGCGCTTCTCAGTGAAAGCCGATAGGTCCCTTGTCGGTTTGGTGGAAGTAGGAGGGAGGCTAAATCAGAAAAACCCAAACTGGGGTTCATATTTTGACTCTGATGCTTGTCGTTAAGGTAGCTTCTGACAAGTCATTTAACTGCTTTGAGTCCTTTCAAACAGGGCTTATAATGCTAAACTTGCTGGGTTGATTTAAGGTTCACAAAGAACACATGGATCACCTGGTTTAAAAACAGTACTTACTAAACCTGAACCTGATGCTAATAATTATTTGTGGGCGGGGGCGGGATCAACTTTGTGAACTACACGTACTCCTCCTAGCAATGACCATGAAATTATGTTTTCACCTTTTGAAAGGAGGGAGCCAGAAACCCCAGAGACAAACTGGCACAGACAGCTTTTTTGTGGCAGATGCCAGAAGAGTGGGAAGGGAGAGGTTGCCTCCCAACTTCCCTGCGGCCGTCCTCGGGGGCGGACTGCTGGAGCGAGTCTCATTGACAGGGCTTTAGAGCATCGGTGTGACCCAACTACAGCCTTCCTCACCCGCCTGCAGGATTTATTTTTACACCTGTGTGAACAGAGAATTCATTTTTTTAATTAAAAAAAAAAGAAAAAAAAAAAAAAACCTGCTTTACTTTGGCCTCCAGAATAAGTTATACCCCTACTTGGGATGTTGAATGAAAACTCTGCCATACCTCTTTTCTTGGAAGAATTTAGTCAGGTGGCCAGAGAGCAATTAAGGATGTGGCAGGTAGAAATCTTAAATCCTAAATAACTGTTCCAGCTCTACTTGTATAAGTGTAAATGAAGAGACAGTGGGCCTAAGATCTTCGTGTCTGTGTCATTGAGCTGGTTTCCCCTATTTTCAAGGGTTGAAAAGGTCCATATTCACAAGTTGTAGCCTCCTGGAACATACTGCTCTTACAATGATTGGCACATTAGCCATCTGGACATTATGTTTCCCGCAGAACTCACCATCAATATTTTAAGCTGGGTGCTATTTTACCCTAATATAACATTAACTAAGATCACTATAGTGTTCTTCTGCTGTTGCTTCTGGATTCCAGTTAGAGTCAAATTTGTGTCAGTACTTCCAAATATAAGAAAACATTTAATGTGCTTTTTTAAGCACATTAAATTTGTATTTTCAATCTGTGTATTTTCAATCTTTCCTGCTTAATATTATAGATCTTCTGGAGTTAACCTTTTGGAGCTGTTAAAAATACTTTTAGTTTAAGTGGTAGTATATTATTAAATATTTGCTATTTGCATTTTCTGGTCACAATATTATGATGAATGGGAAATTATCTGTTCTCTGAACTCCTAAAGTGGTGAGCCTGTTTGAATTAGATGGGGTAATCCTTGAAAGAGAATTATATTGTAAAATCTTTCTGGTTTCTACATTTCATCTTGGTGGTATTTTAACCTTTACTATCAAACGATTTTTCACATAAATACATATTCATTGTAGAAAAATCAGAAAATATATAAACATTTGTTTTAAAAAAAATCACTCTCAGTGACCCCAACCAGCAATGTGTTGATTTTCTGCTTGTAAATTTTCTGAAGCTTGCTTTTTAGGTCATTTGGTGGTTTTGACTTTTTTTATTATCACTCATAGATTTCTAGAGTTCAATTACAGACTCTATATAGTTTCACAGAAAAGAAACCTACTTAACTTTGTATAACTCAGTGTTTTTCAAATCTCCTTTTTATTGTTTCTAGCAAAACATTAACCTGGAAAAGTAATGAGTGATTTGGTGTGTTAATGAAGTTGGCTACTGTATCAGATACTGTACAGATGAATCTCTATATTCTTAGTTCAGAATTTATTTTTATTAATAAATCAAGGATACATGTTGATTCTGATTAAATGATGCGTTTGCATCTACTGACATTTTATCATTTTGTAATTTTAAATCCTCCATGTTCCTATTTAATGAATAAAGTTCCTAGTTAATGTTAAAAATTTTTAGGATAATCCTAATTATACATTAGTAGCTAATTAATTTGGATTTGCTGTGATTTTCTTTGGGACTTTATAATCTATGGTCTTCTGAAGTTTGCCTTTTTGTGCTGACTATATGAAATTTCATTATCAGTATAAATTAGCTTTGTCAGCTAAGTGTAGACTTTGCTCATGCACTTCCATTATCTGCTTTCCTTCCTTGTGGGATATCCCTTGATAAAGCTCTATCACTGTCCTTCCCATCTTTGTTTAGGGCATAGTTTTAGAGTATTTTTGCTAATGTCTTCCTTGGCTTTTTTTCTCTTCTGGTTTGTACCAATACAGGTAATTAATATAATTAACATTTGCTAGGAAGTTATCCATTTTGTATCATTTTTATGGCAGAGTAATACTCCACTGTATTTAAAAAAAAACACAACCCATATCTTCTTATCCATTCAAAGGCTGACGGGCATTTGGGCTGTTTCCAAGATTTAGCCATTACAAACTGTGCCGCTATAAACATGGGTGTGGATATATCACTGCAGTATGATGCTTTTAATTCTTTTGGGATGATACCAAGAAGGGGAATAGCTGGGTCAAATGGAATCTCTAGTCCTAGATCCCTGAGGAATCTCCACACTGATTCCCATAGTGATTGCACCAGTCTACATTCCCACCAACAGTGGAGAAGGGTTCCTTTTTCCCCACAGCCCCTCTAGCTTTTGTTATTGGCTGATTTGTTGATAATAATAACCATTCTTCCTGGAGTGAGGTGGAATCTTAGGGTCGTTTTAATTTGCGTCTCTCGAATGACCAGTGATGTTGAACATTTTTTCATATGTCTATTTGCTGTTTCTACTTCTTCATCTGAGAAGTGTCTATTCATTTCAGTTGCCCACTTTTGGATTGGGTCTTTAAATTTGGGGGGGGTCTGATTTTTTTGAGTTGTATATATATCTGAGATATCAGTCCTTTGTCAGAGAAACAGCTGGCAAAAATTTTTTTCCCACTCTGTGGGTCGTGTCTTCGCTCTGTTGGTGGTTTCTTTTGCTGTGCAAAAGCTTTTTAATAAGATGAGATCCCAGTTGTTGATTATGATATTTCCTGGGCTACTGGGATTTTGTTCATAACGTCCTTGCCTACACCCATGTCTTCAAGAGTTCCACCTATTCTATCTTTCAGCAGATTTAGTGTTTCTGTTTTAATGTTTATACTTTGATCCTTTTTGATTTTAGTTTAGTGTATGGTAAAAGATATGGGTCTAGTTTTAATCTTTAGAATGTGGAAAGCCAGTTTATCCAGCACCATTTAATAAAGAAGCTGTCTTTTTCCAGTGAGGGTGTCTGGCCCTTCGTCAAAGATAAGGTGGCTGAGAGTGTGGGGACCTTTTCCTGTATCTTCTAATTTGTTCCCTTGGTCCTGGGATCTGTTTTTTTGCCTGTACCATGCTGTTTTTATTATAGTAGCTTTGTAGTATAATTTCAGGTCAGGGATTGTGATAACCCCTGCTTTGCCCTTGTTGCCCAGAAAATTTCTTCTGGTTCCAAATGAATTTTAGGACTGTTTTCTCTAGTTCTGTGATGTATGCTATTGGTCTGCATTAAATCCGTATAACAATTTTGGGAGTATGGCCGTTTTCACTATATTGGTTCTTCCTACCCAATAACACGGAATATCCTTCCTTTTTTTTTTTTTTTTTTATATCCTCTTGGATCTTCTTTTTCAGAGTGCTGTAGTTTTCAATGTGTGGATCTTTTACTGCCTTTGTTAGAGTGATTCCTAGGTACTTCATTTTTCTGGAAGTTGTTGCTCTCTTTATCTTCTGATCTATATTGATGTTATCAGTTCTATATTTTGTTTAGCATTTTGGTTTTATATATTTTTGTTTTACCCACTGTTATTTCCTTTGCCTAGTTTTTAATAATTAAAGTTATGCATAATTACAAAATGAAACTCTATAAATTTAGTATCTTTTTGAAAACAAGCCTTTATCCTACCCTTTCTCTGCTCATCTTTCATTGCTTAAAAGAATATGCTAATCTTTGAAATTGTTTAGGTCTTTTGATGTTAACTTCAGATTTGAAATAAAATGTCTATACTACTACTACTTAATTTTTTTCAGTTTGAGATACCATCTGTGAATCCAGGGATTTAGAGAAAACATAGATCAAGCATTGAATTAAGTCCCAATCATTTTAAAATAAGAAGAATAAGCCTAAATTTTTAGCACAGTACATGAAATTTTACTCTGAATGTTACTTCTTTAGTGTGCAGAAGTGGGAGATCTCTTAATGTACATTCAAATCTCTGAGTAATCATTGGGGAGATCTAGAAGTTATTTTATTTTTTGAATCCCTTGACATAAATTAGCTTATCAGGCAGGTGCTCAGCCACATGGAACCCTAAAAAGGAGGGGAAACAGGATGTGTAAACATTAATGTGAAGAGGGAAAACTAGATAGAGTATTTGATACTGTCCACAGTCTGGTCCAGACAAAAGAGTGAGATGAGGGTGGGAAATTCAGTGTGGGAATGGAAGCCATCTTTCTTATTTTAAGGCAGACCCAAGACTGTACTTTCATCTGAATTAATTCTAAGCCTGAGGCACAAATCTTTCTTCTTTGTCAAATTCAAATAACACACAAATTGAACTTCTTTACTCTTGTAGTTGTTTAAGCCTTACTTGGGGTGCTGCAGGCGTTAAGAGGTGTTTTAGGGATCCATGGTGGGTGACAACCTCTTGTATTATTCTAAGATGATAGATTTAAAGGTTTTGAAGGCTTAATTGTAATGAATCAGTATTCATATGGTTGAATTCCTCTTCCTCTATTTGCTCCTAGGGTTGCTCCTAGTTTAATCTGGCAAGACCACAAAGTTAGCAAAATTCTGCCTCATTATTTATTCCAAAGGCAACATTTACGTTTATTCTTGCTATAATGAGTCTTAAAATGGAGGGATTGAAAAAGAATGCTGGCCGCAAATTCCCAATAGCACAAATAATCAAATGTCCTGTTTGATTTTAATTGAAAAGATTTGCCAACTTACTGTGGCAACAAAAGGGAGTTTCACTGAATTCCGTCTATAGAACTGGAGTCTACTACAAAATAAAATATTAATAAGTTGTGTAGATTTGAATTTTTGTCTTTACTTTTAGAGTCAACTCTTACAGATCAGAATCGAGGAAGATTTTCATAATGGACACATCATCCAAAGAAAATACCCAGTTTTTCTGCAAAAATTCAGTGCAACCTGTTGGAAGGCCTTCCTTTAAAACAGAATATCCTTCCTCAGAGGGAAAACCACCATGTTGTAGTCAACTAAAGGTAGAGTAATGAACTAGGTAGTACTGGCAACTTTGTGTTTCTATTCAGATAATATAAGAATGTTAAAAATGAAAATGATTTTCCTTTCTAAAATGTGAAAATTACACGTGATTTACTAAAACCATACCATTGGAAGCAATCTGTCTGACCATGTGAGTTGAACTGTGTTTCTAGGCTCATTTAAACACCCCTCCTAAACAGAGGAGAGATAATAGAATTGTGCCAGGTACTATACTAAGTACACATATAACATTTCTATGAAACATCCACATCATTCTCGTTTTATAAAAGAAAATTGTGGCTTTTAGTTTTACATAGTGGAGGACAGGATTACTTTTTAAATCATGTTCTGTACGACTCAAACCTCCTTTCTTTAGATCAAATATTTATCTTTTTTTTTTTTTTGGTGGTGACTTGCATGTTATTTTCATGTACATAGTAATGTGGCTGTGTGGTTACTTTACACCTCACACACCTACATCCACCAAATCCATTAGCTAGATATCAAAAACATATTTTCTACGGAGAAAGAATTTGAGTGTGAGTTTAACAAGTGTGAAGTTCAACATGAGGAATAGTAGTTATGGTTTTTTCGTCTTTCATGTTCCTTGCTAGTGCATATACTAGCACTGTGAAATAGATTAATTTTGAGACCTGGATAAGATGTCAAGTGCTTGGCTTATGGTTTTCATTTGATTTATTTTCTTACCTGTCAGTGTCTCCTTCCTTCCTTCCTTTGCCTCACCATACACTGATCTTCCTTTTAAATCTAGAATCCCTTGAATGTCCTTTGGAGAAGGAAAAAAGGGAAAAATGAACTCAATGTATATTTTGAATGAAAATCAACAAACATTTCAGATTCCAAGAAAATTTATATTTCTTGGAAATCTGCATGAGGTTGAGTTTGAAGGAAACCTGTAATAGTATTTGGATGAACTCTTCAATGTTAACAGATTTGTTCTTCATTGCTTAGTTTTTATGCTTTCGTCTGTTTGTTTAGTATGTTTCTAAGCTGTGTCAAGCTGTAGTCAGACTAAGTGTGACCTGTCATATTTTCTAGGTGTTCTTGGGGGCCTTGTCCTTTGTTTACTTTGCCAAAGCATTGGCAGAAGGCTATCTGAAAAGCACCATCACTCAGATAGAAAGAAGGTTTGATATCCCTTCCTCACTGGTAGGAGTAATTGATGGGAGTTTTGAAATTGGTAAGTACTGTAGCTGTTCAAGGTCCTCTTGGGTGTGGCTAAATGTCATTGCTTTCCATTCTCTTGTCTGCTGGGTTCCCACTTGTCAAATATATGGACAGAATTCACCATGAACTTACGCTACAGTGAAGGTAATTTTCTGTCTCTTAATAACCAACAATAAATGTTCTTCCGTGGTGTCACTATTGTCTGACTCATACAATTCAGAGTTTCCAAAGAGAGTGAGAGAATTTTCTAGAGAAGAGAGTGAGGTCCCATTAATACCTCCTATCATTATCTAACGTGCATGTTAGAAGAAACTCAAGTTCTCACTAAAGAATTCTTCATAACAAAGCCTTTTTCCAAAAATGACAGTCACTAAGAAGCTGTAAGCTGTTCCGTATCATGACTTGCTAATATTTTCCAGATAGTCTTTATTTCAAATATTTCTCCATGTACTTTAAATAAACATTTAATAATTTTGCTTTTTGGCAGAACCGACAATCACACTGGTAACTGATGTTTTCAGTTTTAACTATGTGGGAAAGTGTCTTTATAAAAGACCAAGAGATTTTAGGATTCTTCTGTTCAATTTTAGAAATGTGCAGAATTTGAATTGGCTGTACAAAAATTTATTGCAACGAGTTAGTAAGTTAAACTGTAAAAGGAGTTTTCTGTCCGGTGGCCTAAAGGAAAAGAAAAAGGATTCCACTAACCACAGGAATCTTCGGTTAGCAATTGCTTATAGTGTGCCTCTTGCAACCTGAAAAGATCAAGTGATTTTAATCAGTGTTGTGGACTTTTTAATGTGTATAATCCCAATTAGTCTGCTTCCTGCATTGGTTAAAGAAGAGGCTTTAATTCTTTGTCAAAGGAAACAAAATAGTGCCTTCTGTGGTACTTAAGGCCATTTGGGATTCAAATGTATGCTGTAGTAAAACCTCATTCCTTCAATTTCAGCTTTAAACGTGAACTTTCAGAAGACTGAGAGAGTATTTTTCAACTCTTCAACAGTTGTGTTTGTTTTTTTTTTTTTAAGTTTGTAATGCCCATTTTAGTTGCTACTGTGACCATTACTGAAAGAATGAAAAGAATAAATAGGTAATGTTTTACCTTTAGGCTTTTGCTTTCCAAATCCATCTTCTATCCTTCTACCAGAAGATTTCTTGTTTGGTGCCCGTCAAACCTTAATGTGGGTATAAGTGAGTGGGCAGACTTGCTAAAATGCAGGTGCCCATTCTGTAGGGAGGGATAGTGTCTGTTCTGATATCCCCGTTGATGCTGATGCTGTTACCAGCGACTGTGCCGCCGTTCTAAAACATCTCATCGCCTCCTGCCATATGTCATCTCTCCTTTGGGGGCCTGGACAGCTGATTTATTCCCCGATAGCTGCTGTATGATGGTCCTGAACTGAAGGGCCACCGAAAGTCAAGGTCAGGGTGATGGACTGCACCCAGGAATGGAAGGGGGGAGGTAAAGAGGGGGAAGAACCAAGAGACACCATGTACAGGTACAAAACAAACACGGTAAATGTGATCAATATATGGACAATATACCAATACATGTTCTTGGTTAAAAAAAATAAAAAAATAAAAAAAATAAAAAAGAGAAGGAAGAAGTCTGAAGGCAGCTGGTGTACATGGAGTGAAGCAGGCTTACAGAATGAAGCAGATACGGGTAGATAAAAGTTAAGCACTCACCAATGCTTTGATTTTTCTGTCTAGATGATTGCATTGAAATATTTTGGAGCTGAAGAAGTTTAGAAATCACTCAGTCCAAACTTTGTCTTGGATTCTTAAGTCACAGAGAACCCGAGAGAGAGTGTGTCTGAATTCAATAAAGGCTACTAAGTTTTCACAGGATGCGGCAAAGGATTCTGACTTCGAATCCATATTAACTCACCCAGATTGTTCTCAGGAAAGACATTGTCTACTGGCTTTTATGCTTAAAATGGCTCAAAGTTCTTTTGCTCCCACTGAAAGCCTTTCTCTCTGATTTCACAGCTTTGTTCTCGTTATTTACAACCCGCAGATTTCCAGACAAGGGAGTTCCGTGACCACAATCTTCTTCTTTTTTTTTAAATTTTATTTACCAAGAACACGTACTGGTACATTGTAGATATATATAATGATCACCTTCATCATAGTTTGTACATGTACATGGTATATCTTGGTTCTCTCCTTCCCCACCCCTCCCTTTTACTTTCCTTCCCCTCCTCATTTACAATAGCTTTATTAACTTTTTTCCTTTGTTCCCCCTTTACCTTTTCTGTTTCCCTTCCTTCCTTTCCTCCTCCTCCCCCTCTAGTTCTCTTCCCATTTGAATATTATCTGTCTTTCTCACAATATCTGTTATACCTTTTTGTCCTTATTTACACTTAGGGTTTCTCACTGCAGAGAAACAATTCTATATCTGCTCATGTGTGTCTATTTCTTTCACTTAAGAGTATGTTCTGATCATAATCTTCATTTACATCTTTTGCTTTTTTCTGTGTTCCCTCCAGGATTCTGGACTCATTGCAGAATAATGTGCTTTGCTCTGTGGTATCTCCTGACAGTATCATCTAATGGCCACACACAGGGAACTGAAGTTCTCGCCCAACAATATTTTCCTAACAAAGATGTTTTCCAAAACTGACAATCACTAAGACATATAAGCTTTTCCACATCATGATTTCCTAATATATTCCAGACATTCATTATTTCAAATATTTCTCTGCTTTCTTTTAAACATTTAGTCATTTCACTTCTTGGCAGAATAGACAATCACATTGTCTGAAAGAGAACACGGTTTTATGCCTTTCCAATTCTTGAACTCATGACCGGTTCTTAAACCTGTGACTCTTTTCTCTTACCCTGTTTCACTGACCTCATACTATGTTGAAGGTAGTAGTGACAGCGTCACAGTAGACATTATTCTCTTGTAGCTGACTTAGCACGGTGAGTTTTATAATTTTATTCAGCAGTTACTTGCTGCGTAGTTTTTATAGATACTCTTTTTTCTTTCCTTTCTATTAGTATGTGTGCAATACTTAATAAATGTACTCATCATGGATGGGGAAATGGTACATATATATATATATCACATCTTGATTCTTTTACTTGCTCTTCTTTTCCCTTCTCATCGCCTCACATCCCAAGATCCTCTTTAAAAGTTGGTTTGCTCAAATTTCCTCAGATTTTTTTTCTTGTCATAAATGAGTAATTGGCAGGCATAGTGGCACATGCCTGTAACCCCAGCCCTCGGGAGGCTGAGACAGGAGAATCACTGAGTTTGAGACCAGCCTGGACTACATAGTGAGTTCAAGTCCAGCCTGAGCACTACATAGCGAGACCCTGTCTCAAATAATCATAAATAAATAAAATTCTAAAAAATAAATAACTGAGTGATTAATTAGTGAGTGCTTTTACTGCCTTGTTATGATAAACACAGAATTCCATCATTTATGTAATGATTTAATCAGTGAAATCAATTCATTTTTATTTTAGAATTCTTTATTTGGTTTTATTCTTACGCTCCTAGAATAAACTACACTTGCTTTACAGTATATTTATTTATTTTTGTATGTGTGTGTGTGTGTGTGTGTGTCGGTGTTGTACTGAGGTTTGTGCCTAGCACCTTGCACTGGACTATATCCCCAATCCTTTATTTTTTTGTTTTGAGATGGGGTCTTGCTAAGTTGCGCAGACTGGGTTTGAACTTGCAATCCTCCAATTTCAGCCTCCCAGAGTGCTGGGATTACAAGTATGTGCCACCACTGGCCGGATACATTTATTTCTATATACGTAACTGTTCTGTTTGCTGATACATTTTGCTTAGTATCTTTTTCTTTGTAGTTTATTTTGGACTCTAATTACAGTTTCTTGCATTGTCTTTGTCCAGATTTGCTTTCAAGGGTCATATTAGATGACTCCAGTAGCTTTCTTTTCTACCATGTGAAAATTTGAATTTGTGTACAGAGAGACAAAAGGGAAGAATTCTTTAAAGTTTGGTAAAACACTCTGGACTGGTTGTGCCTTTTAGAGGCTAGCGATGGTCGATGTATGTAGGCGTTTTGATATTCACTTCAATTTTTCAGAAAGATTATTCATTTCCATTTGTTTTCCAAGTATATCTCCTTAAAATGCAGAAAGAATGCTAAGTAAAAGAAGCAGAAATTGCTATAGGTGTCAGAGATGCCAAAGTGGTGTCATCCTGTATGTGAAATGGCTAGGAATGTAAATTGAGTCCTTACTGTGAAGTGTTGGCAGTGGGCAGATGAGGATGACAGGGCTTCGCCTATAAACTGAAAGTCCGTTTTCACTTCATTTTGATTTATTTCCTGTGGCACATTAGCAAACATGCGGACTTCGCTGTCAGTAGGATGTGATTTCAAACGTCTTCTATTAAATGTTTAAATGTCAAATTGGAAATCTCATGCTTATTTATTTTTTTAAATGTGAACATTATGAAGAATTAAGTTCTTCCTGAAGCCATAAAGTCTAGAGCCGTACAGGGTCTCCCTCTCACCATCATTATCGCTGTCCTCGGGGCTATAAAATTTACTGCTCATTTTCTAATTGGCTGAAGCTGGCAGTGTGACAAACAGTAAATTAGACAATTGCTTACAGATGGAAGGAAATGCGTTCTTGTTGCAAAATTGGAAATATCAAGAGCTTCAAAGCCCAATCACCCGTCAACTATCGCCATCAGTTGGTAGGGAAGCGTTAAATTCTTAATTTATTCCTCCATCTCTTCAAAATCAAATAGCTCAAATGAAAGTAGTGAAAACTTTAAAGCCCCTAAAAACGTAAGACCCTAAACAATGTTTATCAAAGCTGGTTACCGGAACCATCCTCATCAACACACTTGAGCTCCTGTTAAAAATGCAGATTTCTTGGCTTGCCCCAGTTCCTCAGAATTAGAAACTGTCTGGACTTGCCAAGAATTTGCATTTTTACCAAGTTTCCGTTTCCCTCCTCACCCTCTTCCAGTACTTTTTATACATAGCAAAGCATGAGAAATTTTCCAGAAAGCACATTTAATTAGTTATCGCCATTACTGAGTAAAAACTAATTTATCACATGCTTCACTGGAGACATTTTAGAAAGTGTAATTCCAACCTTTAAGAATCCCGTATTCTTTTATTGTCTTCTTAATAGAAAATAGGCACATTTTATGAAAATTTTATATTCTAAAATTTGTTATTGATGCACATCAAAGTATAGAATTCATGTAAACCTGAAATTGTCTATGTGAAATAATTTTTATTCCTATTTTGTGTCTTTTTGTAAGAGTTACAGAAACAAATTATAAATTACTATTTAAATGAATGAGTTTCATAATCTGATTTTATGTAAAGCGAGGTACAGTTTTGTTTTACCTTTTCTATCAGGTTATCTAAAGAGATATGTGCTATGCCTTTTAAGAGAAATTGGGATACTAATAGAAGATTTAATAGAAAATTTAAATGAGTAAAGAAACAGTACTAAAGTTGGATTCAGAAATCACTGAGGAAAATTTAAGAGAATAACTAAAGGAAACCTACAATTTATCGATAAAATACTTTAAAAGCAAACAAAATAGATGGAATAGTAATTAAAACATTTTGACAAAAGGATGAGGTAATTGAGGTGATGTGTATGAAGACAATTTCAACAGTCAACTCAGATTAAAGTACAGAAAGGTAAGTGGTGGGGAGTTTTGGTGAGGAGATGTTTTAGTCGAAACAAAAACATAGCTGAATCTGCTATGTACATTCATTCATGCAGTTAGGCTGCTGAATATATTCTAAATTCTTTGACTTACAAATACTTTATTCTTTTCCCCCAAAGGGAATCTCTTGGTTATAACATTTGTTAGCTACTTTGGAGCCAAACTTCACAGGCCAAAAATAATTGGAGCAGGGTGCCTGATCATGGGAGTAGGGACGCTACTCATCGCCGTGCCTCAGTTCTTCATGGAGCGGTAAGTCTGTGGTGGCCATTTTCTTCTAGTCTTGGCCAACAAGTGAATTTCTCCCTTAATAACTGCAACTGATTATTTAAATTGATGTTTAAAATACGATGATTTTTATAGCTTATTTTTACTTATTACATCTTTGAAGAAAGTTTCAGAATAGTTTCTTAAGACTAGCGACAATAATCTGTAAGAAGTACTGACATACTAGTATGTATTGATGTCAAGATTAAAGGGAAAGTTTTACTGATGTATTTTGAGGCAAATGCTTTGCAATTAGCTATAGAGGTACTATGTATAAATACAAAGAAATTAACATGTGGTAAGTGTCAAATGAGTCATGAGTGAACATTATAGATAATGCTGGATCATGTTACTTAACATTTGTAGGCTCCAGTTTCTGCATATTCAAAATAATACCTAGATCAGAATGTTATTGGCATTTTAAATGATACAGGTAAAGTGTTCATCAAAATTCTCAACAGAAGTAGTAGCTGTGTTGTTATTTTTTGTTTTTATTGTCGTGCTGTTATCAATTTACCTAGCAAATTAAGCTACCTTCATTCATTCATTCGTGCATTTATTTATTTACTTATTTATTTAGAGAAAAGGTCTCCTTATGTAGTTCAGGATGGCCTTGAATACATGATGTAGCCCAGGCTAGCCTTAAACTCAAGGCAAATCCTCCTGCCTCTGCCTCCCAAATACTACTGGGATTATAGGCTTGCACCTTAATGCCCAGCTAAACCACCTAGTTTTGTTTTTTTTTTTTTTTAATTTTAAACCAAGAACATGTATTGGTACATTCTACATACAATGGTCACATTCATTACATTAATTCTGTACCTATACATGATGTATCTTGGTTCTCCCCCTCTTCCCCCCTCCCCTCTGCACCCTCCCTCCCTATTTACAGCAGGTTCATTCATCATTTTCCATATTTTCCCATTCCCCTCTCTCCCCTGTTGCCTTTCTGCTTTTCCCCTTCTTTCCTTTTACTACTCCTCTCTTCTGCACACCATCCTCCTTTTATATAATATGTATTACACCTCTTTGTCCTTATTTACAATTATGGTCTCTCATATCAGAGAAACAATTCGATGTGTGCTCATGAGTGTCCGATTTATTTCACTTAAGAGTATGTTCTCAAGAAACATCCATTTATATATGAATGACTCTAGTTTATCCTTTTTTATGGCAGTGTAGTACTCCATTGTGTAGAAAAACCACATCTTCTTCAGCCACTCATTGGTTGTTGGGCATTTAGG
>PVJO010014388.1:0-48459 GCA_004026905.1 Hystrix cristata
CACAACTGGCCAAAGTTCTGAGAATTCACAACATGCTGTCCTCTAAATTCTACAACACCCTGAGCTTGATCATGTGTATCAGTTAGGGCTCACTACAGGGATGGATTTGAGATAAAATATATAAAGCATTTACTAAGTCAGCTTACAGTGACTGTCTTTGGATTCATGGGTAGAAGAATGCAAAATAGCTGCCCTGAATGCTGGACAGTTGGAGGATCCAGTCAACAGGCAAAGACCTGGAACTCACTGCAAAGTCCAGTGTGAGTTCACATTGAAAAGCCAAAGAACCTATTCAGGAGGGCTGAAGTGTCTGCACTAGAGGCCTGCGGGAACTGGAGAGAAAGGTCCAAAGATGACAACAAAGACCAGAGCTCCTCTGATTCCCCAAAAAGGGGAAATCTTCCTTTTTCTTTCTTCTTTTCTTGCATCCAGTCTATGAGCCCATTCGTTGGTTTCCCTGACACTCTGGGTGGATCTTTTCTCTTCAGATCACAGCTTACATGTCAGTCATCCATCAACATCCCAAGAATTGTGCTCCACTAATCTGTGAGGTATTACTTCATCCATTCAAGTTGACATCACAATTGCTATCACACTGGGTTATGGCCATTTTACAAATGAGAAGACAGAAGTTTAGGGGATTTATTGACTTGCTTTCATTCACAAGACTAGTTAATGGGAAGTTTCTTTCTCACTCATTGATTTATAGTGAGCCCCTAAATTGTATTTGTTGAATCAATAAAAGCACCATATTTGGAGTTTTAGTTCAGAGTGACTCCAAAACACATGTTCTTAATCACTGAGCTTGTCTTAGTTATTTTCTGCTTGCTGAGACAAAATATCTTTCACTCACAAGTTAAAGGAGTAAAGGTTTATTTTATCTCACAGTTTGTAGAAGTTTCAGTCCATAATTCGATGGGTCCAAGGCAGGGTGGCATGGTAGAGGGGCATGGAAGAGGAGAAACGGTCCATGGTATGGCAGGCAGAAGGCAGCAAATAGGAGCAGCCCATGTTCTATCTTTTCCTTTTATTCCATTCAGGCTACAAATCTAATTGTTGGTGGTACCCACACCCAGGGTGGGGCTTCCCATTATCCACTCCCAGAACAATGCTAACCAATCAGTGGATTAATCCATTTATCACACACCCTTGATCCACACTCACACAATTTAGATGCAGCTACCTCTGCAAAGTTCCAACTATGAGCACATGAGGCTTTGGGGGCCATCTAAATACTATCCATAACAGAGTTGTATTGATTAACTCAAAACTGATGCTTGCTGTTCATCTATTTCCATTTGGCTATCAGTTCTCATTTCCATACTGATTACCTTGTAGGTCAGACCCGGCAGGCCTCCTGGCCATATCTTGTCTGTTCCTATCTTTTGTGAATTGCAAATCGGTACAGGTTTCTTTCTGAGGTCAAAGTAAATGTTAGTACTGACAGTATGCTGAAGGACATATGCTTCTGAGAAGGGAAGGAATAAATGGCATTCAGGAGAAAATGCCATAACAGTAATAAATGATCAGATGTTTACCTGTGGTAGCAAAATAGTTAAGTTTCTCCATACAACCTCATGAAATAGAGACCCTTACTATTGTCTTTCACAGTAAAGAGTCTGAGAATATTTGTTTAACAACTGTTACATGCAAGTGTCTGTTTCCTCAGAGAAAACAATCTAGATTATGCCATGTTTGCTGATTTGAAAGGTGAAGTTTAGCAAAGTCACCAGCATGATACAGAGGAAATGTCAGGTCTAGGAGAGTTCTGAGTTCAGATCCTGTCCTGTCAGTGAGTTCTGATAAGCCAGACAAAGAGTCTTCCCATCTGTAAGGCTCATTTCCATGTATGGAAATGAGAATAATCACTGTATGGTAACAATATATGAGGTAGCTGTAAAGGGTAAACAGGTAATGTCCATAAAGTGGAATTTGCCCAGCACAGATTACACATTTAGAATAAACTTACATTTAACATTATTTATATTGACATTATTAACATTAATTAACATTATTTATATTAACATTATTATGCACGTATAATAATAAAAAAAAAAAACTAAGACAGCAGATTCTAAGTTCAGGTGTGGATTACAGACAACAAGTTTTTTTTCAGAGCAGCAAGAAGAAATTGTCTTTCAGGTTGAGAAGGGATGGAGTCTGTGATCCTAACAAGGCAGGTCCTCAAGATTCATCCTTAGGGAGTCACTTCTGTTTAAGACCCAAGGCTTGATAGGGGACAAAAAAATGATTGAGCTCCTCCCTTCCCAAAGTTCTCACTCACAGGGTGGAGGATAATATGTCCACATGAAATCATAATGTCTCAAGTTTTTATTGGCTTTTGCTTTGCAGGTGACAATGATATCACCTTATATATATTCAGTAATTTTACTATTTCCAGTATTCACTCACATGCATGTTCTCACTCATGTAGCTCTTCCAACATTGTGAAGTGACATGACTGAACTTTCCTCCAACACACTGGAATGGAAATCTGCAGAGTCAAGACTCAATCTCTGGGTTGCCTAACCCCAGGTCCAGAGCTCTGTCAGCTCCTAGACTGTGAAACTGAGAATTGCCTGCGTGCAGGTGGGAAGATTTTCAGAGAATATTCCTCAGAACAGAAGGTGGTAACATTGGCTCTTGCCTGCCACAAATGTGGCCATGCTGGTGGTATTGTTGGGTAGAACACCCTATTGGTTACCACTGAGCATCATTGATCCGGAAGGAGGGTTTGTTCCACAGCAGACAAAAAGCAAACATTTCCAAATAAGTCATTTTTCCTTATTGACTCACTAAATAATGAATACTGTCCTTTAAAACATTGGCAAGTTTCTTCACAGAGTGAGAATGAGATAGGCTTTAGAATTAGAGTAGTGTGATTTCTGAGACCATGTCTGATATTTACCCACTATGTCACCTTGGACAAATCACTAGGCACCTGAGGGCCTCTGTCTCTTCATCCGTGAAATACAGATGGCAATACCTACCTATAGAATTGTTGAGGGATTAACTATTCTTAACTCTTCTTTATGGTGCTAGGGATGGAACCCAGGGCTTTGCCACTGAGTTACAGACCCAGCCTTTCCTGTGGTTTTAATGCTAATGGTTGCTATGCAGTTAGTTTTATTCAGTGCTTTAAAAGGAAAAATGCATTTGATGATAGCAGAATGATACTCCCCAGACCAGGCAAATATTGAGTCACTGTGTGCCTAAGAAGGAATCTAATGCAGAACAGAGAAATTTTCAGATCTCCAGACTGGATAATAAACTTTGGAGTCATTGTAGGCCCTTCCTTGTGCAACTGGAAATCATTTCAGAAGCGTGACATTGATCACAGCTGTGTATCCAGTGAACTGCTAGACATTTGTTTTGTTGATACATTGTATTGGTGGAACTGAAATGGTCGTGTCACACACAGCAACTCCCAACAGCCTAACTCTTCATTTTCTCGTATCTATGATTTGGATAGTAGACTTCAGACTTGGCCACACTGCTTGGCAAAACACTGGCGTTTAACAGAACCCTCAAAACATCTAATATTATCCACCTGGAAAACCACCTCAAAAGTTGGTATGTAGTGTGAGTGATACTACATCACAGTGATACCCCTGTGATACACAAGTGATTCCTTTTGTATTCTTTGTGATGCCCAAGGAATAAGGCACTGACAAGAGAATGCTGGCTGTTCTGTGATAAAACAAGATGTTGGGGAAGCTAAGAGAAGGACCACCTACTCCCACACTGCTGATTAGGGATTTATAGCTCTACGCAGAGGAAGTGATAGTTTGGATGATTTCGAGACTGAGATAAAACAATAATCAGATGGAGAGAGTGGAAGGAGGGAGGAGGAGGTAGAGAATGTCCTTGGATAAGGAGCAGCATATACAGAAGCAGAAGGATGAAAGACAGCCTGATACATCTGAGGAACTTAAAAAGAGCAGTCACAGTGGAATTTATAGTGACTGATGGGGCGGTGTCAAAGGATGAGGACAGAGCGGGCGATGACTACAGTCCTGGAAGCATCAGATAAACTATGCAAGGAAATTGGTTTCTAGTTCTGGGGTGATGAGAAGGACCTGAAGAGAAGAGGGGAGAGAAAAAGATCCACTACTTTCAACACCATCACCACCAAAATGGAAGATAGGGCCAAGAAGCCAGTAATCCCTCTTGTGGCTTCAAATGGCTCTGTTTAATGCAAGAGATGGGATCAGCTCATGAAAGGAACTTAATGAATGAATGCCAAGTTGTACTTTTGGTTTCATAGCTCCAGCATGATGGCCAGCATGGGACTCGCAGGATGCGACATTAGAAAAGTGACTGATACAAATAAATGCTAATCAAATACTTTTATATCTTGTTACTAAAAATCGCAAATGGGTTTTGGCTTCAAAAAATGGCTTAAAATAGCAAAAATTGTCTGTTTAGATATATCTAGTATTTTATCCTTCATCTATCAGACTTTATAACAGGCATTGAAAGATGAGACAGTAGGAGAAATGGTAGATTATTTTGTACAAGAGATTTATTGAACAGATGGGGCAATTGGTTCAGAGGAGAAGCAATGTGTTGAAAAACACAGAGCAAATAATGAAAACTTAGTAGTGTTTTCTTAATTAAACATCTTTTTTTTTTTTTTTTTTTTTTTTTTTTTTACTATATCCAGAACTGTACTATTTACAAAAGTGCTGGTCAGGTAAAATTTCATAAATATCAAATTCCTAGGACAACACATAGGATGGATACGTTGTGGAAAATAGCAGTAGGAGTTTTCTGTATGGATGTGTGGGGAGAGGAGTGCTAGCTTCATTTAAGTTTGGAAATGATAAAGAGCAAAAGTAAAAAAAAGTAAAGCAAACAAACAAAAATAAGTACATTTCTTTGTTACATGATACCAGAGAGCTTTACATAAGCTAATGCACCTGTGGCAATCCTAAAGGATGGGCTTCCATCATTCTGAAGTGTTAACTATGACGTGGGACCGACATGTTGTTCATCATAAATGATATTCTTCATACTGACTTCTTTGGGGTCTTCAGGATTGACATAATTATACACGAAAGTCTCTTTGGGTTTTATTTGCACTTCCCATTATATACTTCATTTAAGTATATATCACTACGAGTTCATCAGCTTCTCTTGAAATTCATCTGGAAAACTTTGACACATAAAATGTTTCCAAGCCTAAAGAAATCACATTGGGTTCTCCCAGCTTTGAACATTTTATGATGTACTGCAGTGTCTGCCACCTTCAACTGGATTATATGTCTTAAGAATGTCATCTTCTGGCTTCAGAAAAATATTTCATTTCAATAGAACATCAGAATAAAATCTTTTATAAGCAATAATCGAGGATCCAAGTTAAATTCAGTGAGATGAGGCACAGCAAAGACAAACTGCTCCACTGGGATGATTAGGGAAAAGCCTTGTATGGGAAGAGCGAAATCTGCCTGATCAAGGCCTCCGAGTCAACACATATCGCTTGACATTGAGTAATACACAGCCTACTTACAGAGACATGAAAATGGAGGGCAGATATGTGTTCAAATTAAGGAACTAGATGCCGTGCTTCTGGCTGGAGCTTTCTATATCACACCTGGGAAAATGCTGTTTCCCTAGACAAAGGATGGAGTGAGTACCTTAGCAATTTGCCAAGTTTTTACTGCTGGGAAACTACTCGAATGTGACAGTGACAGCCAATCAAATAAGTCTTGGGTCATTATTCTGAGGCATCGTTGTATTCCTACCACCACAATCTCATATATTCTCTAAAGTCTCAAACTATTTCAAGTTTTACATCTGTGAAAATTTTTTGAGATTTTAAGATTTCTGATACTCAAAAATTTTTTGGTCAAAAAATACAGAAGTTAGGTGAAAATTTGTGTCCCGGTATAAGAAGTGATCTACAAATCTAACTTTATACTTAAAATGTATATCACTTTTTCATTTTTTAAAATCATTACATCTGCAGTTTTATTTTCTTCCTTTTGCCAAGTTAACACATCTGAACGACATTTTAAAAACTGTCAAAAGAGGAAAAACTAAAACACATGATCTTCATTAAGTTTAAATGGGTGCTTTTCCAGTCCAAAATTATAGTTTAAAAAGTCAGTATTTTTACAGAGGGAAAGTGGAAGTTTTCAAGTCTGTTCTTTTTCTTTTAAGTTAAAACGAGTCTCTATCTCAGAGTTGTTTATCTCTCTAAGTGAGAATCCTTTGTCCCCGTGCATGCATCGTGAGACCTGTGGGAATTATTTCTAATAAATGTAAAATATTTTGGATTTTGTCTTAAACACCATTAACTTTTTTATAGAAACTTGAAATGACTTCCCTACTTATACTGTGTTGAATGGTGGTCCTCCAAGAGACATGTCCATTTTCCAAACTCCAAACACATGCTAGTGACTTTATTTATAAAAGGGTTTTTATAGACATAACTATGTTAAGGATATCATTATAAGCTACACTCGTGGGACCTTCTTGTCACAACAAGTACATGTATAAGAACAGGGCAGACATATGTAGCCCCCAGGCAAGGAGTACCCGCAACCATGGAAGCTGGAAGAGAGTGAGAAGTGGCCTCTCAGAGACTTCAAAGAGAATGAAGCACCGACACTTGATTTCAGACTTCTGGCCTACAGAAATATGGGAGAATTAATTTTATTTTTCTTTAGCCGCCACCTTTGCAATAATATGCTACTGCAGCCATAGGAAACTTATATTCTACTTAAATACTCAATGTCTTCCCTTTTATGAAATCCTTAGAGACTAGAAGTACAGAGTTGAGAGCTGACCTCATAAATGTGGGGGAAGGACTTCAATTTCAATGATTTTATTAACGAATGAGAGAGAGGTACTTTTTCTATTCAGAAGACTTAAAAAAATCACACATTGGGAGTCATGGTCATGAGGTGATGGTTGAAGCCTTTTCTGTGATATAAAATTTAGTGCAATTGGAGCATCCCTAACCTGAATTGCTGAAATCTGAAATGATCCAAAAAATAACCAAAAAATGCAGTGTTTAGATTATGGATGCTCAGCCCATAAAATCCATGCAAATATTCTGATATCCAAAAGAATTATGAAGTTTGAAGCTTATTTGCTCATAAGTATTGAAAATAAAGGATACTCAGGCTGTACTTCACATTTTAATTTATCTTGTTTGCACTGAATCTATCAAGTGTTCTTTAATATTTCCAGTAAAAGATTCAAGGAAAGATTCAAGGAAATGCAAATGCCTTATAGCTTCTACTTCCCTACTCTGTTTTCTGACATCTAAAGTGAGGACCACATAATATGAGAGGATTAATTGAGCTAATGCTTGAAAGAATTCTGGATAGTGCCTGATACACAATAAAGACACTGCAAGTGCGAATTATTATCATTAGTGATAGTATCATTATTATATATTTTTATTATTCTGCATACTGATGTGCTAATGATGAGGTAGAAACTCCATACCTGTTACCTGAGTAAATGTCTAGTCCAAGGTTGACATAGTTCAGGTTTTCCTAGCAGAGAAAGTGTAGAGATCCATTAAGTATGGGTAGGTTTTTTGGCGATCTTTCATCAAACTACCAAACATGACGGTATCATGGTGTGAGAAAGGTAACTTGGACTTCGCTGACAGACTTGAACTCAAATCCTTGTTCCACAGTAAATTTGTTTTGTAACCAGAGTCAGAGTCCTTGTTATAAAAATATGGTAAATTGTCTGTTCAACCTTCTATCTCTTCAACCATCGACCTAGTCAGAGGTCACTGAAGATCAAATAAAGGCTAAAGAGCTGAATGTAAGTAGAGATACCTGATTACCTTCATGGGGAGCTAGGAACTGGCATGAGGAAGAGAGATAAATTCTTAATTTGGAGAAAGAGAGGGAAAAAGCAGAAATAAAGTAGTAAAAGTAGACAGAACAGGACTTCCTGAACATCTATACTATTATGTTGTCTCTTTGACATTAGAGTCCATTAAATACATCTCCAGGCTTATAATGAATTTCACTTTTTAAAAAAAAACTCATGGTATATTCGTTGTAGCTAGAGTTGCTAATTATAGCTGAATGAATCCTAAATAACATATCATTAATTCTGTACGAATTGTGTTTCTTCTTTTTAAAAATAAGTGTAAAAGTTTCAGATTATGGTCTGGAACAGCGGTGGTGAGCCTGCAGCACGCGTGCTGCAGCGGGCTGTTTCTTACAGTTGGAAGCTCTGACAGGTTCTCCATCTCTGGCCTAGAGAATCAAAGATGTCTACAAAGAATGAAGCTCCAGGGCTGAAATGATTAAATCTATTCTTGTGGTCATTGCTTGCTCCTCTTTCTACTTCATCATTTATTTTATTATTGTCATGGTCTTTTGCTCTCACACGAAGAAAAACAAAACAAAAACCAAACCCAGAAATGACTGAGTTTGTATTTGGATGATGGAAGGGAAATAAGAAGTTTTGAGTAAATATGTAGAGACACAGATTTGTCAACTCTCCAAAGCTTAATAAATCCATGGATTTTATTATACTGCTTTTCCTAAGAATTTTAACTAGGATTAAGACATATCAAAGCATATTTTGTCTACATTAGTCCAAATGAGCAGACATTCCCGTGTCTTTTTCTGAAATTGTTTGGATATGTGGACACACCCTTGGCTACTAGAAGAATGGTTCAAATTAGCTTGGTTGATTGAGTCAAGTAGCAGTCTTTAGTCAGGCAATAAATTAAACTGTTTCTACCTTTCTAACCGTACCAAATCTGCTGATTTGATTATATTGTTGGTTAGCTTTACATTTCGTCTTCACGGATTTCTCCTTAAGTAGAAGAGTCAGCCGTTATAAAGCATAATGGATTTTTTTCAAACCAAATTAGTAGAAAGGTAGACTTCAGAGTCTTTTATTTTCAGGGCAGTTACTTTTCTTCTGTAGGTCTCTGTCTTGTCTCGTGTTTCTGTTTCTCTGTCTCTGTGTCTGTCTCTCAAACACACACACACACACAGAGTGAGGAGTAACTACTTTGCTTTAAGATACATTAAGTTATCTTTGTTGGTGGTAAAAGTAAATTTCAGAGATACGTGACTTCTGTGATATCCCAGGTTGTCCCAAGAGACCAAACTATAAATCTCATAATTTGGATCTGCTACTAATATGTAAATGACAAGAATCTGACCTGGGTCCCTAATGAAGACAGCTGTACATGCAACACTAAATCATTGAAACTCTTGGCAAAGCAACATCTAGGAAACGCAGGAAAGGGTGTGTCTGTGAAGGAGATCAACACTATGGCCCAAGCATAAAGTAGAAAGCACATGGGGAGGGAAACATCTGAACAAGAAAGGCTGCCCCCGAAGGCTGTGTCATTTACCTTAGCTCTAGCTACAGAGATTTAATTGGAAACAAAACAAAACATTTACTAAAAACAAAACCAGCTTTATTTTGGTTCATTTTCAGCTAGCTTGTACTAAATTAATATTTCTTTAATCGTTTGCATGAAGAAAATAAACTCATTGAGTCAAGAACTATGTCTTCTTTGATGTATCTCTGGGGTTCGGAAAATGTCCAGAAATATTTATGACAAATGGATACTTAGATATGACATTCTTTGGGCTCATAATTCCTTTCATTTACTGCTCATTCCAAAACGTCCAGTCTAAAAATCATCTTCTCTAGCAAGTCTTTTCTGTTTCTACCTTTTCTACATTTTCCCCATTAAAACCGATGCCTTCACTTCTTGCAAGCATTGTATTTATGTGCGTTATTGCAAGCATCTTATTTTGCATTCTTATTGTGTTAAATGATATTACAAAAACTACCTTCTAAGCTACAAGGTCCCAAAAGTTTGTAAACTATTCTTACAAAACTATTTTATTGCAGAACCCAGGACAGTGGATTTTACTTAATAGGATAAAATATTTGATAGATTAAAAAAACAAAAACAAAAACATATGAATATAGCTATTGCATGTGTTGGGTCAGCCCTAGACAAAAGCTAGCCAAGTTTGCTTTTGGTATTTCTCTTCAAATACTTGTCATTTGGCACTCCACCACCTGAGGTAAAATCCCCAATCCCTTGTCATTTGTGACTTTCTCTTCCCTCCCTGATATGTGTCCTTCATTTTCCACATGAAGAAATTCTTATGAGATTATCACAAACTGAACTATAGTAAGATATATAGGTAAGAGAGCTTCTTAAATTATTCTACTTTTGCATTTTAAAGTATGTTCTGCACTATGGGGATGCGGGTGTGGCCAATTATAATTGGAAATGTGTCAGCAAAATCCTGGGATTTGGATTAGTTTTAACATCTGCCCACGTAGAACCTTGAGTCACATAAGATAAGGCTCAGATAACCATCTATAAGAAGAACTCAAAGTCTTCCAAAATTTTCTATTCATTATTTCTAAGATATCAATTGAACAAAAATTTGAAAGATTTACTTTGAAATCCAAGGCTGGAATTGGATGTGAATAAGGAACAATGAAACCAAATAACTGAGCAGTTGAATATTAGCCATGTTGTGTCAGTCAAACTGGGGCAAAGTTAGCAAAATACATAGGGGCAGGTCTTTAGAAGGCAAAACAATCAAACAAAAAGCAGTAAGAGAGTAAGGGAGAAAAAAAGAAAGTAAAGAATAAAGCAAGAGAGCAAACAGTTCAGGGCTAACCTGAGTACATTAAATACCATGTCATTAACTGTTGGAAAAATAGACATATCCCACAAAACCCAAGTGCATAGTAACCGACATAAATATTTTTTTGTAGAGATCCACTACATCCTGGGTTTATGTCTGTTTATGATTGATGACAGCAAATCTTGGGCCAAGAGCAAAATCTTTATTCACATCACTCAGCTAAACTGGTTTTAATTGCCCAAATGTAATTCAAATTTTTAGAGTGCTTAGTTCTTAACTAGGCAATGTCAACATTGGACTTGGCCAATAGGGAGCTGATGGGAAGACAGCTACTTTCCATCAACGTTTTTTAAGGTGGATCAGAACCTTCAGTTGACTGTTACTTGCATTCTCTCCCCTTCGTTCTCCATAAGATAAGGATTATACAAACATAAAATGTACCTGTCAGTTTTTGTTTTCATCTTTCACTTTGATTTATCATAATCATAAAATAATAATTGCATATTACCCTCCCTTAGAATTTTTATTTTTGATGAGGGCATCGGAATTTATTGGGAACATTTTAATTAAATTCATGAATTAATTAATTAATTTTGGTTTTTTAAGACAGGGTCTTGCTATGCAGTGCTGGGTGGCTTTGAACTCGCTATGTACCCCGGGCTAGCCTTGAACGTGGGGCAATCCTCCTGCCTCGACCTCCCTAGTGCTGGGATTACAGGCATGCACCATCATGTTTGGCTTTAATTGTATTCTAACAATGATCCACTCAAGGTATTTCTCTTTCCCCCACACCTCTTACCACCACATTTTATTTATAAAAAACATGAAGTTTAGAAAATTTGATTGTTTTAACAGAAGTCACAGGCCACTAAATGACAGAACTTTGTGTGAAAGTTTTCTATACTCTAAATTACATATTCTTTCTTATCATACCAGCCTAGATGTCTGTTCCTACATGTGACTCAATCCATTGGTGAAAAACTACAGCAAATATTGTCTGGAATACTTTCTTTAGCATTTAGATATTGAAATATATGATAATGATACCTTTATCAACAGAAAACATTTTGATAACAATTATTAACAATTGACATTCAGCTTACTTTACAGTTTCCAAAATACTTGACAAATATTTTCTCATTTAACCTTCTACAGCTAATTAAGTGAACAAGTTAGACTAGGCAAGGCTATGTTACAGTAATCAATATACTCCTAAATCTCTATTGGCTTTACATTAAGTAAGTTTGTTTCTCCTTCATGCTATGTATGATGCAGAGACTCTTCAGGGCAGCTAGCTCTTCCTGCGGTCATGAGGGATCCAGAATGCATCTAGTCATTGTGAACGTGGAGGGATCCAGAGTGCATTGCAACACATGGTTTCTGTGGTGGAGGGAGAGAAAGTTTAGAGAACTAATTCTTGTTTCTCAAAAAGTCCCATCGGAAATAACACTTATCACAACGTCTCAGCCCACATGAATCACTTGACCTCTGTCGAACTGCAAGAAAATATGGGAAGCCTTTCTGCCATTCCAGACAGGAGACGACAACCAGATGTGGCAAGTGTTAGGAATTTCTGCCACCATAAGCCTGTATGCTTTGCTCCATTTTGCATGAACCCCACCATTATGCTTCCTTGAAAAATATGGACTGCTCAATACCAGAAAGAATCCAGACTTACTCAGGAACCCAGACCAATTACAAATAAGGGCTCACGCACTAGTTATTTACTCTTCTTCATAGATTCCCTTTACATCCTTGAGGAATCAACTTATGTCGCTTTGTCTTCCCCTTTCTTTCTCTTTCACCTTTCTCCTTACCCAGAGTCAGTCCAAAAACATCTTACCATTATCATCTATTTTCAGATAGCCTGGTGAAGTGTAGCCAGGCTCAAAAAGATAAATTGAACAGTCTAATTCTATATTAATAGCTCTGTATGCACAGCATAACATTTAGGTGTCTTTATCCTAAAACGGTCTCACAGTTGAAAAAAAAGTTGAGTAGGGATAAGAGGTGTCAAGAAAGAATTCTGTCATCCACATATAGAAAGCAAGCTAAGCGTCGGTGATTTTATGAAACTTGGCCAAGTTCACAGAGCCACCTTTGTGGCTGGTTTAGTAACCGTGATAGTTTTGAGGACAGAGAGGGGAAGCAAGGAGGGCAATGATGTGTTCACCAAGATCTTTTTAGCGATTCTGGGGTTGTTTCATATTATGGCAGAAAATGTAGTTTATCTTTGTATTTCTCAAAAGTATTGCTAGTGAAAAAATTAAAGAACTGTTCCCATAATACACAAATATTTCTTTGCCTGAAAAAATATGTACACACACACACACACACACACACACACACACACACACACATACAAGGCAGTATCACTTGTTCAGTTATTTTTCAATAGGTTTTTGCTGAGCATCTATTACACACACTGTTTTAGATTTAGGGGATACAGTATTCACTAACACAAATGCTCTTTCATTTTTCCTCTGAACTTGCCGTCAATGTCATCCCTAAAATTTCAAATGCAGCTTGTGGTGGGCTTATTATTGTGGTCAACTTGAGGCAGAATGCCCAGCTGGACTGAGTTGGTAGAGTTCTGGGTGTAGAGGATCCACCTGAGGATCGTTGCTGATGTAAGATGAAGGAGAATAAGAGCAGGAGATAGAGGCTGGCTATCTCCCAGGAGAAGCTGTATTGCCGTTGGTTTCCCTGAATAAACTCGGTTGTCCTCATGAGGAAGGAGCTCGGGGCCTTGCTGTTGTGAGGATGGCTGCTGTTGCTTTGAGGGAGCTCTGGTCGTCATCTCTGCTGTGAGCGTCGTATCCTGTTTTTTTTTCTTCGGCCATCACCTGCAGACACAGATGTACGTGGGACAGTGCCGTGGGCTCCCAGCCCTTGATTCAATCCTTTGGGTCTCCAGTGCCTAGATAGACATTCGGCACTCTTCCTGAGTTTTGCTTATAGGTGATGTTGAAACTTGTAAATGTCCTGCATTAAATCTGCTGTCTTGCAAACTATCAGCTCTAGAAAGGTAACTAATACACAGCTCTTCCTACACAAGGGTACATCAGTTCCCTTATGAGGAATTACTGCTGGCACTCACACTTGTCACTCAGTGTGTCCTTCCCTTGTCATCTATGTGGGACATGCCATTTCCCCCTCTCTCCAAAGAATCCAGGAATTCCCCAAATTCACACAAGAATAAACACATTTAGGCTTATTTAAAGGAAGGAGAGGCATATTTTCCTCATGAAATAGCGGAAAACCTGACATCATATTTAAAGTTAGTTCATTTTCAATGAAATTTCTCAAATTGAGAACTGAAATGTCAGACAAGAAGTGTTACCCCCATAGCTACTAAGTTCTGCGCTGAAGACGACACTTGAAAGGTGTGTGAGTGTGTGTGTGTGTGTATGTGTATGTGTATGTGAGTGTGTGTGTTTCCTTCTGATCACTGACAAATTACTAGAACTAGGAACCGTGGAATTATAGTATGCTTGAAAACCTGGAAATATGGACTAATATGAGATTGGAGAGCTAAGTGGTTTTAAAAATTTCTTGAAAGTTGTAAAGAGGTAAAAATAAACTATACCCACGAAAGGTAGATCTGTCTCTGTCTCTCTGTCTCTCTCTCTGTCTCTTTCTCTGTCTCTGTCTTTCTCTGTCCCCCTGTGGTACTTTTGCATAGATGTATTTTCTTTTCTGGAATTCTAATATCCATCTTGCCTTGGTTAAAATATTCACAAGCAGGATGAAAACTTTTCTAATAAAATGAAGTTGAGATTTTTTTCAATTTTTATTTTTTTGTTAGTACATGTTTGCAGTATATAATGTTTATATTTTTGTGGGAACTTGTTAGAGGTACGGCGATATCGCTTAATTCTCTTTTCATTCCCTTCCCCTCTCCTCCCTACCCCATCTCTCCATTTCCTGGTCCCCTTCCCTTTGGTAAACAGGAAATAGTGAAATCTTTTGTAAAGTAGATTTGAAATTTAAATTTTGCCATTAACCTTTAAGAACTTTTTCCATATAAGGAGTTTATTGGTAAATAGTATACATTTGTATTATTTCTCACAGTAAAACAGATGTGTAGAATTGAACAAGATATTTGGTAAATTTGCTTGCTTTAAAATACATCCCTTACTTACATGTTCTTTCTCTTAGTGAACCAGTTTCTCCATGTTCCTCTTCCTGAGCACTCGTTTCTGCTTCTTCAGTGAACTTGGGAAATCCCTTCCAAGCCCTCCTATACACCAGTCCCTGTTCAGCCTAAGTGCTCATGGTTTTGTTAAAGAGCAGGCTATGAAGTTATGGGGCAAGCACTGTGAAATGTGATGTGGAGACCATGATGAGTGGAGAGAGGAGCATCGAACTCTGTCTAGGAATTTGGGTGGTTGTTTCACAGAGTAGATATATTCATGTTGTGTTCTGCAGGAGGACACTTAGGCTGACAAAGCACAGAGTGAAGCTGAAATTTACGGGTCACGATGGGTGACATGGTTGGGCCACAGAGCAAGCGTGAGCTGCAGTGGGAAATGAGGCCAAGGGGTAAACAGGCAGGAAGAGTGCGGAAGGCCGTATGAAGACAGCTTCCCTGAGTGTATCATTGGCTTGATTCTCTGTCATCCTCCCTATAAAATTAAAGGACTCTAAGCTCAGTATGTAAGAAGACAGGAGAAATTAATGTGGTGTGTCCATTGACTCCCAGACGGCACACTACTTGGGGTGAGAAGTATTGTGCCTCGCCAGGTAGTTTCGAGCAGTTCACTAAATAAAATCATTTACTGATCTGTATTGAGTATTTTCCATAGAACCAGCAGAGAATTCGAGATTGCAGAGAAGAATTAAGAAATACCAAGTAATTCTTATTCAAGGCAACCTATTTGTTGATCACTGAGGACATACAGACCACTGTGCCTGGTATACAGGGTACAAAGACACTGCCCCTACTTCCAGGAATCTCAGAAGCTAAGGCACAGAATAAAATAGATGGGTTCCAATCAGTTCATTTGCTGCTCTTTGTTGATTTTCTACCTCACATGCGCAAGTCTGTGGTTGAAGCAGGAGAGGACTGAATTTATATCTATTGCATCATTTACCAAAAGAAACATCTGTCTCCAAGAAGCTCCTGGTGTACTGCCCAGACAATGTATACAGATCCACGCCAGTAAAGGGAAAATTATAGAAAAAAAGCTAGGGAGAGTTTCCTTCAGGGTAATGTAAATATAGAATTTATTGGGCTGGATAATTGTCGAGCATCCTTTATAAGCCTCTATAAAGCCCAAAGCTTTACTAATACAATCCCAGCATCTTTACAATGACCCATCAGTCTAGACATGCTTATCTTCATTTTATAACCAAGAATAATTTAAAGGAGTTAAAGTAACCTGCTAGAATAAAACCATTGCTAAGCAGAATAATGGAAACTCCCAGACTCAGCATGGTCAGATGATTATCTCTACAGACATAGGGGTTCCATTGCACATAATGTGTACATGTCATTTCTGCCTTGCTTGAAATCATCTGGCGCCAGTTGCATGCTGGAACCAGTTTGCAATCACTTCTGTTTGGTTTTTTTTTTTTGAACATTTATTACAACATCGAATAAATAATATTAGCCCATGCATACTATTCCTTGCCAGAGACTACATTAACCCAAGTCTCTAGTTCTGTAAGCACATTTATGGTTGAGAAGACTTATCCTACACTCTGGTATTAAAGATGTTAAAATGTGCAACTCTACATGTGAAGGGACAGTGTGTAAATGACTTTGGTTTGAAGGCCTGATGCTTGAAATGTAGACAGAGCCATGAGTGGCCTTAGTGAAAAAAATAAATTTGTAATTGTAAATAATGCCTGATCTGACATTTCCCTGAGGGGACTCCAGTAATGGGGTCCAGCTGCCAAGCATGATGCTCTATTGAGTTGTAAGGGAAAGCAACATTTCTTAAAAACTGATATTGTGAGTTAAGATCCACGGCTGAATGCCATTTGTTTTTGTACTTTGCAACGATTCAAACCAGATTATTTTATTCTGAAGCCACATAAAAACAACCCCTACTGCCAGCCCTCATTCTTTCTTTCTCCTGACAAATCTGTTCTTCTGTTTGTCAGAAATAGGAGCTTTTTATTGAACTTTTCTAACTGGGTTTGCATGATAAAAAGCTTTCATTACTGATTTTTTCTTTTTTTTTTTTTTTGGTACGGGGGATCGAACTCAGGGCCTCATGCTTGCGAGGCAAACACTCTAACCACTGAGCTAAATCCCCAGCACATTACTGATTCTGAAGTGCTATGGAGCTTTTCATCAGGGTATAGGATTTTCATTACTTCCAGGTTTGCCCCCTTTCCAAAAGCTCAGGTGCAAGGTGAAATCCCTCTAGAGCATAATTGAGTGCAGGCTGAAAGGCCACTTTCTGTGACAGGACCAAGAAAATAAGGCGACTTATGCTGGAAGACAGAAGCAGATTCAATGAATGAATTTGTGGCCGTTGGTCTGTGATTCAGGATATTGAGACTGTATGCAGAAATATTTTGAATTTATCTATATGTGCCCTGTAATCACTGAAGTAAGAGGGTAATGTCATAAAGTCAGAGGGTAGTTTGTGAGTTATCCTCACATTTTTAGAATGCCTGAAGCCAAATCTAGGTAGTCACAGTTAGTCGGGTCATCCAGTTGAATGTCTTCCTTCATTTAGGTTCATGCTGTGTAGAGACTTGTGAGAGTTAACTGTGATGGGAATTGGAATAAGAAATGCCCTAAGGACGAGTAGCCTGGACAAGATATGAGACAGATAGAGGCTTGCCGATCCCCTGCTTGCTTACTTTTGCTATCTTTAGCCTGTCTGTGTGCTGTAAACTATTTCTCCTCTGGGATGCCTGTCTGCCATGCCACTCTTAGAATCAGCTTGGAATCAGCCGACGATGGATTGAAATCTCTACAAACTGGGAGCCAAATAAACCTTTCCTGCTTTAACTTTGGGTGTTGGGTATTGTTATGGTTTGTGTCTAGATGTCCCCCCAAAGCCTCATGTGGTAAGAGATAGCTAGATCTAGAGTGTGTGGTTACTAAATTAATCCACTGATCAGTTTGGCATGGTTCTGCTGGGATCAAGGATGTGAGACTGAGATTGGGGGTGGGAGTGCTACCCGCCCTAAGGACAGGTAGCCTAGATAAAAGATACAGGAAGAGGCTAATTAGCTGCTTGTTTGCATTGCTTATTTGCATATATTCCTTGCATTTTCCTCACTTTACTTTGCTGCCCCTTGGCTGCCGGGCTGCCCTGCCAGTCCGCCCTGCCTCGGACCCAGTGGACTATAGACTGAAACCTCTGCAGACTGTGAGCTAATAAACCTTTCTTCCCCTAACTTTGGGTGTCGGATATTCTGTCCCAACAATGAGAGAAAAGTAACTAAAACAGGTATTTTTTCTCAGCAAAGAGAAAAAGTTACTAAGACATACATTTTTTGCCCTCTGAAAAATTACTGCCTATTCTTAGAATTTCCTTGCTTTTATTATTCAACTAGAATATCAAATAACATATTCTGAAAGTATTAAGATTTTCTCAAGTGAATTCCATGAAACACCAGCCTCATAAATATTTTTCTGATGTGTTGGGCATCTGTTTTTGAAAAAAGGAGGGGAAGGAGCTAAAAAATTAGGAAAAATGGTGTACGTTCTACTAATCACATGAAGAACAACAAGACAGGTAAGTATAATAAATGTTCTAAGAATTCCTTTTAAAAATGGTAACTGGATGTAGTAGAGCATGCTTGTAATTCATGCCCTGGTTGGCTGAAACAGGGAATTACAAATTTGAGCCCAGCCTGGTGACTCAGTGAGACTCTGTCTCAAAATAAAAAATAAAAAGGCCTGGGGATATAGCTCAATGCAGAGGCTCTAGGTTCAACTCCCAGTACTACCAAGAAGAAGAAGGAGGAGGAGGAAGAGGAGGAGGAAAGGAAGGAAGAAGAGAAGGAGGATGAAATTGTTTAAACTAGCATTTCCTAAATGCACACAATGATGAATTCCTTCTTTTCTGTGAAAGTTACAAACATCCTGCATATCACAATAGGAGAGACCTAAGTTATATAACACATCTGTCATGAACAGATCATAAAATTTCCAGGCATCGTGGTATAGTTTATTCTTACCGATGCAATTTAATCAAACTTTGTTATACTGAGATAATAGTAGTGACCATATGCAGTCATCAGATAAAATAGAGACACATGTATACTTTATCTAGTTTTCTCCAAAGATAACATCTTGCAACACTATAGGATAATTATCACAACCAAGATATTGACAGTAAAGCTACATCACAGGTCCATCAAAACTAGGACCCTCGGAGTTGCCCTTTTATGTCTGCACCCACCTCTTTCTTGTCTCTGTTCCCTCCTTAGTCTTTGGCAACTACTGATCTCGTCTTTCTATATTTTGTCATTTCAAAGGATTATATAGATGGAATAATGTAGTGTGTAATCTTGTGGGCTTGGCATCTTTAATTTGTCATAAATTGACAGCATCCAGATTGTCCCACGTATTGACAGTTTGATGAATTTTGTTGGTGAGTACTATTCCTTGGTGTGAATGTACCACAATTAGTTTAATCACTCAACTGTTGAAGGACACCTGGGTTATTTCCAGTTTATGTTACTATGAAAAAATTGTTACAAATATTCCTGTAGCAGTTTCTGTGGAACTGTAAGTCTTCGTTTCTCTGGGGGAAATGTCCTAGAATGTAATGGCTGGCTCACATGGGAGTATGTTTGGTTTCAAGAAATTGCCATTACGAAGTGGCCATCATACTTCACATTTGCAGCGACAATGCATAGCACCGCAGATTCTCCTCATCCTTACCAGCATTTGGTATTGTCGTTACTCTTTACTTTCATGCTATGATAGATTTATAATGATACTGTATAGCAGCTTTAATTTGTATTTCTTTGATTGTGAGTGATACGGATTTTTTGTGTACCTATTTGTATGCATTTCATATAATTTTTCGAAGAAAAGTTTCTATTATTTTTTGAAAAGATTATGTGGAATTTGTGTTATTTCCTCCTTATATGCTTAGAATTCTCCAGTGCAACTGTATCAGACTAGAAATTTCTTTTCTGTGAGTTTTAAACTATAAATTTAATTTCCTGAATAGTTATAGGGCTACACAAATTATCAATTTCACATGAACACTGGATAGATACTGAGTGATACAAATATCAATTCCATAATGGGTAATAATTTATGATTTTTGAGGAAGTAGTCCATTGTTAATGGTCAAATATAGTGTTTAAAGTTGATTTTAGCCTTCCTTTACTATCTCTTTCATATCTGCATTTTCCATAATGATATCCCCAACTTCATTCATAATATTGATAATTTGTATATTCACTCTTTTGTCCTTTGCTGATCTCACTATAGTTTTGCCAATTTTATTCAGGTTTCCAAGGAACCAGTTTTTTTTTAAATTTTATTTTAATGGTACATTTTAGATACACATAATGATAACATTCATCATAGGGAATTTGTACTAGTACATGATATATCTTTCTGCTTCTTTTTTTCCCATTCCCCTCCCCTCCCTTCACTCCCTCTTCCCTCCGTATTTATAAAAGCTTTGTTTCCATTTTTTTCTTTCCACTCTTTTTTCTCTTGTCCCTTCGTTCCTCTCTCCCTTCCCTCCCTTGTTCCCCTTCCCATTTCAACAATTTCTTCCCTTTCCCAATGTAATACATTTTAGTCTCCAAGGAACCAGTTTTTTTTTAATTAATGTATATTATTTATACAGAATAATGAGTTTCTGACATATTCGTGCCTGCAGATTTTTTTTTTGCATTGTTTTTCTGTTTATACTTTCTGCTCTTGTTTTGCATAACCTTCATTCTGATTGTTTTGGACTGCGTTTGACTTTTCTCCTTTTCTAATGTACATATTTAATATAATACATTTCCTTTTCCTCCCCACTTTAGCTATGAGTTGTAAATTTTAATATGTTGTGTTTCATTTTCATATAGTTCACTTTTTTTTATTACTGATGTATTTAACCCTTGGTCTATTTAGATATGTGTTATTCAGTTTTCAAGTGTTCAGAGGTTTTCCTATTATCTTTCTGCTGTTGATTTCTAGTTTGATTCCATTGGGGTCATAGAATACTAGATTATTAAGCTTGCCGAGGTTTGATTTTATTGAGGAGATAGTTTAGCTTGGCATATGTTCCATGGACATTTGAAAAGAATGTGTATTCTGCTGTTGGGTGCAGTGTTATTTACATTTCGATTAGGACCTTTTGTTTACTGATAGCAATTCTTTATATTCTTAATATTCTGCCTAGTTGTTCTAGCAATTATTGAGAAAAGGATATTGAAGTCTCCAAGTGTAGTAGTGTGGATTTATTTCTCTATCATTTTTCACTTCACATATTTTTCAACTCTGTTATTTGAAGCATGTACACTTAGCGATGTGGGATCGTCTTGATAGACTGACATATTTTCCACCATATAATATGTCTCAGATGATTTTCTCTGCTCTGATGTATACTTTATCTTACATTAATAAAGCCACTCTCATTTTTCTCCAGTTAACTTTTACATGATATATCTTCCTTCTTTTTGCTTTAAACCTGTGTATGAAATATTTGAAGTGAACTTCTTTTTCCTTTTTTTTGATTTTTCATACATTCTTTGTTAATATTTAGTCTAGAAATCTGAAAGAACAAATAAACATTTGGAGGAAAATTAAACCATAAAAATTTAACACACAGACAAAAGTTGTGTTTTCCTCCCTTGTTGTGCTTGGGATTGAACTCACTGTCTGTCTGTCTAAGGCATGTGTACTTCCACTGACTAAATTGTCATACTGAAAACTCATTTTTTTATGAAAAAAATATGGATTATATACAACAAATAAGAAATATATACAAACTTTTCAGCTTGATAGAGAATGTCTGTAATCCAAGCTAATCAGGACTCTAAGGCAGAAGGAACAGAAGTTCACTGTCAGCCTTGGCAACAAAGTAAGGATGTCTCAAAATAAAAATAAAAAGGTAAAAAATATGGGTTATTGGCAGAGCCTTTTCTGAGCTTGTGAGAAGTACTGGGTTCAATCCCAAGAACTGAAAAAATAGAAAACCAGAAAAAACTCACCACATGGAGTCAATAGAATAATCCTTATTTCATTGGATAACTTGAGGAAAATAAAAGTTCATCCACTAGCTGGGCACAGTGGCATACAACTAGGATTCCAGACTACTTGGGAGACTGGAATGGGAAGGTCAAAAGTTTTAGGCCAGTTGGATCAGTTTAGCAAGATCCTGTCTCAAAATTATGTATACATTTATATAAATGAAATTATTAATACACCAATATCTAAATCAACATATATTAATATAAAATACATTAAATGTTACATGTGATTGCAGATGTAGCTCAGGGGTAGAGGCACCCTGAGTTCAATCCCCAGTACAGGGGAAAAAAATCCACACACTTCACGTACTATTGCTTGAACAGTACTTAGTAAAATATGTCTTTATGTTTGTTTTCAAAAGTGAAATATCCATGATGCAGAGAGGAACTTTAATAATGAGCTACTGACACAAGCAATGTATGCCTTTTACATTTCCTTCTGGTATATTTTACCCAAATTACTTCCCGTTAGTCTTTTTATACTGTGTTACTTACATTCGTAGCATTTCATGGGATGATGCATTTTCACTGGTCTTTGAAATTATTTGTTGCAGTTGCCAACTTACATAAGCCCCACGCTGTGATTTTTTTTCATTTTTTTTTTTTGAGGGAAACTGGAACATCTGAAGGGTTTTCCTTGTTGTTCACATACATAGGCTTTCTCAGTAGCATGAATTCCTGTCTGCGATACTTAGAGGAACAGAGGAAGGTCTTTCTGCATTGCTCACGTATGTAAGGTTTGTATCCAGTATGAATCTTTTTATTTATTTGAAGAATATTTGAAAAGCTGAACACTAGTACATTGCTTACATAGATAAGGTCTCTCTGATGTGTACTTGTTTGTGTATGAAGTGAGTTTCTTGCAATCAGCAAGTCTGGAGATATATATATATAATATATATATATATAATATATATATTTTATATATATACACATATATATATAATATATATATATAATATATATATATATTTGACATATATACACACATACATATATATGTGTGTGTGTGTGTGTGTGTGTGTGTGTGTGTGTGTGTGTTAGGGATCGAACTCAGGGCCTTGTGCTTGTAAGTCAAGTGCTCTAACCACTGAGTTAAATCCCCAGCCCCCTTATTTTTTCTTTTTGTAGAAAAAAACTACCCTGTCATCTGTCATTGAATTTACTTAGATTATTTACATTTAATGTCATTATTGACAGATTATTCCTTCTGTCTGAAAATTTATTTTGTTTTGTTTTCACTCTCTTATGGCTTGTGTCTAGATGTCACCCCAAAGCGTCATGTAGTCATAGGTGAGGCTTTTCAGAAGTGGCTGGATCTAAGGTGTGTGATGCTGGAATTAGGTGTGTAATGCTGTGATTAAGGGTGTGTGATTACTAAATTAGCCCTCTGATTGGTTTGGCATAGTTCTGGGTGTGGAAAATGAGACAGCCCTCTCTGGGTGTGGGTGGTACCTTGAATAGATGAAAGCAAGAGGCAGACTGTTGCTGATGCTGATTCTTTGCTACATCACTGCTTTGCTGCCTTCTGCCTGCCATGAACTGTTTCTCCTCTGTGATGCCCCTCTGCAATGCTGCCCTCCCTTGGAGCCAGCCAAGTATGGACTGAAAACTCCACAGACTGTTAGCTACAATGAATCTGTCTTCCTTTAACTTTGGGTGTTGGATATTTTGTCTCAGCAGTGAGAAAGGTAACTAAGACACACTCCGTTTTTCATTTCCTTGTTTTTTTTTTTTTTAACTTTCCTATGAGTTACTGAACATTTCTTCGAATTTTTTTGTATCCATGGTGTTTCTGAGTGTATCTTTTTGTCATTTCTCTAGGTATTACATTATATATACATGTATACAGAAGTTACTGTCTACTAGTGTCATCATTTTATCAGCTTGAGAGAAATATGAGAAATATTAAAAGCTTTATTCATTTATCTTGCACTGCTATCCTTTGCTTATATTTGTTTTATATATTTTTCCAAATAAATTTAGAGCTACCTCAGGCAATGTTATAAATTTTGATTTAACTGTTAAAATAAGTTAGATAACTCCAGCACAGAAGGAGAAACTTCTTATGTTTACCTATATTTTGCTTACTGGGTTATTCCTTTGTGATTTTTGTAAGGTTTTATTATTTTCTTTCTGTTTAAAGAATTCATTTTGGTTATTCTTTTAGGGAAATTTTCCTGGTGATAAGTTCTTGTGTTTTTTTTTTTTTTAATCACTTGAGAATCTCTTGATATTTCTTTTCATCCTTGGAAGATATTTTCAGTACATATAGGATTTGGATAACAGTATTTTTTTTTTTTCCCCAGCACTTGAAATATATTGTGTTGCTTTCTTTGGGGCTCTTTGGTTTCTGATTTTTAAAAAACCCACTGTCTTATGTATTTATTTTTCTGTATAGGTAGGGTGTTATTTTTATTTGGTTGCTTTTAAGATTTTTCTTTGCCTTTAGTTTAAAAGTATACTTATGTATATATAGGTGTGGGTTTTTGTAGGTTTATTCTGTTTACGGTTTACTCCACACCTTGAAGTTGTAGGTTATGACTCTTCTGGAATTAAAAAAAAAAATGACTTGAATTTCCTTTGAGAGCATTTTCTGTCCTGTCCTCATTCCCATCTCCTAGTACTCAGATTATACAAATGATCCACTTTTTTTGTTACGGTTTCACAAGGCCCTGAGTCTCTGTTTGCTTGGTTAGTCTGTTTCCCCCTGTCATTTACATTAGGCAGTTATTTTTGTAACTTCAACCCACTGATATTTTCCCTTTACCTCTTTATTCCACTGCTAAACCAAGGTTTAACAAGGTTTTCATTTCAATTATTGTATTTGTCAATTTTAAACTTTTTATTTGATAGTTTATATTGTCTACTTCACTACTAAGATTTTCTGTTTCTTTACTGAGACTTTTTGTTTCTTTGTTGAGACTTTCTTTTTTCAAGTTTTATATTTTATTAGTGCATTTTGCAGTACATAATGATCACATTCCTCTTAAGGAGTTGGTACATGAATATAACACAACTAAATTCATTTTTTTAATCTATTTCCCCTCTCCTGTCTCCCCCCCCCCGCCTTTTAGTCTCCATCCCAATTGCAAAAGATCTATCTCACTATTTCCTATTATCTATCTTTTATTCTGCTCCTTATTTTCATTTTTTTGGTTTCTCCTATAAGGGAAACCATGTGTGTCTGATTTATTTCATTTAACATTATGATCTCAAGGTGCATACATATTCCTATAAATGAGGCTTTCATTTTTATTATTTGCTTTAAAACTCCTTTCAATTTCTCATGCAGTATTCGTATCAGGATGTTCTTCATCAGATAATGCTAACCACCTGTGTTATCTCAAATTTGGTGGTCTGTTGATTTTGTTCAGTATGAGATCATCCTCACTCATAATATGATGGATAGTTCTTAAACGAAACCAGGAGATTATATTGCAAAATCCCACAGTTGGTCTCCTTTGGCATATGATAGTGAATGTTTCATCAATATTGTAGAGCAGCAGTGGGAGTTGGCTTCCATTGTGATTTCCCCTGACAGGGAAGTGAGAATGGGTTTATTACATTTGAGTGATCATGAAATCCCTGAATCCCAAAGGTGAGGACATTGATGGGATAGGTTAAGAGCCCAGACATCCCACATAGTCTGTAACATCACCAGTAGGATGGCTCACTCATTACTGCCTAGTAGGGATCAAACTTTTCTCACAACTTGGATTTCTCTGACCTCATCTGAGTCTTGGGTGTAAAATATCCTCATTGTAGCCTTGTGCATCTAGACTTCTTGCTTGGCATTTGCTGGTGTGAGCGTGGGTTGGCCACAGCCTTTCTGTGGCGTTTGGGATAATTGGCCGGTTATTTGCTTTTGATGCTGTCCTTTTCCTTGTACTTTGTTAGAAAGAGGCTCTTGTTGGGGCTTTTTTGGAGTATATGTCCATTGGCATTTCCAGGTTGGAGCCTCTTCATTTCCATATATTGGATATAAGAAAGAAAGAAAATCCAGATGCATCGTCCTGTTATTCTTCATGGCCTAACATCTGTCATTGTTCTATCTTCCTTTCCTCAATTTTCTGAATCTTCTTATGTGTGTTTTATATATAATGCCCAGAGGTTTCAGCCATGCTTATCAGGAGAAAAGTAGATCTCCATTTTTCTGGAGGTGAAAATATTTTATAAATCATTTTTAATCATCATTTTGAATACTTATTATCTGCAGACTCCTTAATATTATTCTGCATGTATTATTTTATTTTTATTCCTAATGAACTATGAGTAACATGCCATTATATCAATTCATACTTGAGCACTTAGGTTCAGAGTAGGTAAGAGATTTGGCTAGGCACATGACAAAGTCACATTTATATTCTTTTCTTTCTTATACTGACTCACATTTAAAGTTACTTCTGCTCTATCCAGGTCTATTGGTCCTCCTTTGGATGTTTTTTGGTGGTTGTGGGGTTGGAAGGAGGATTCTTGATGATCAAAGGTATTTATTACAATAAACTTGGTAGGAGATAAATGAGTTAGAACATATGAAGTATAAATAAAGGAAACTACACTTTGAAGAGGGAAGAATGTCTTTATATATCCGAATAACCCTCAATGATACATTTGGACTATTGTTAGGGTCTCAAAAGAATATGATGAGGGCTAACAGTTAAATGTTACAGGGATGCTGAGTTCTGCTTTATTACAAGGAAGAGCAATGACAGATATGTGAAATGAAGATAACTGTCTCTGGTTCTAATAAACTCATCTCCAGGGCATCCAAGAAGAAGTTGTATGAGTGACCACTGCTGAGAAGTATGCATTGGTCTGTCACATATAATCACAAAGTTCCCTGTAAGTTTTATAATTTTAGGGCAGACTCCTACATGTACCTATTGTGTGGCATTAGATAAGTTATTTCTTTCTGAGCTTCACTTTTTATTGAATAATGATAATAATAGTTCTAGTTTCCTAGGATAATTGTGACGATTAGATGAGATAATGGATATCCAAAGTTTAGCACCATGCCTGCCATGTAAAAGACATGGATAAAGATAAGCAGTGATGGGGACAATGATAATAATTGTGAGTTCCAAGAATATGGCAACATTTTGAGGGATTTAGGTTATTGGGGTAGGGAAGATAATCTGAGACACTTGTTAGTGATCTTACATAAAAAACTTGATAGATCTAAGTAATGAAACTTTACTTCTTCCATCTTGTCTGCTCACGAATTGTATTCTAGAACTGAATGGAATTTATCACTGATACTTGAGAGGTCTTGCATTTGGATTATATTCCTGCATAAAGCAAGTACATAACAAATGTTATTCATTTACAAGCAACCAGTATTTGCTAATTCAAGTTCTTCAAAATTAGTCCATCATGTGAGTCAGCCAGTCACCACCTTCCAATTCCTGTTTGATCTCTGGCAAGTCTCCTAATGTCTTCTAGACTTCAAAAATTCTTTTTTTTTTTTTTGTTAAATGAGATTAGAGAAGATCATCTTTAAGCTCTGAGCTACCTCTGGGATTTGGATATTTTCCATTTTGAAATGAATTCATAGGTCTACAGGGAACAGAATAATTGTGTTGCTCCAAGTGAAAAGACCCTTCTCTTCCTTTTGTCTGTCTCAAAATCATCCGTATGGGAAGTTCATACTATCAGACCAATGTAAGAGTGTTACACAGCTAGAACCCGCTCCAATTTTGTTCCCGTTTTAGAAGCAGTGATTCAGTGGACCATTGCCCTCCCCGCTGAGTCTCACTTAGCTGAATTAGCTATTCCCAGCATTGCTTCTTACAAAACCCCGCGGGGGAGAAGTTAGCATCGCTTATTCCACTGTCCTCTCGAGAGGAAATGCCATCAAGAAGTTTGAGAATTGGGGCTAGTTCCAAACAGACACTTTCACAGTTAGATCACAACTAATGAAATATTTTCCAGACATTCTGAGCATTTTCGTCCTTTTAAGACTACAGGCACTGAGGAGTTTCCTGCCTCCTGCGTAGGAGTTCTTTAGAAAGCCCCAGCCTTCCAGTGTGAGGGCAATATGTCCAGTCAGAAGAACTTTTCCAGCTAACTCTACACGTTAGTGGTAGAGATGTTTGGGGAAAATTTTCTTTCTTTTGCCTCTCACGTAGTTGATGGTATCAATGTTTCACAGTAACTCAAACCGAACACCAGATTGCACCTTAATTGCCTCACTCTCTTACCCTCCAGTGAATTGGTTGACTCCATATCTAGTCCATTCCACAGTCTGTACTTTTCTAGTATCCAGCTTCTTTTTACTATTCATATGCACAACATTCTAGACTGCCATATTAAATGGGTTTGGAATTCAGTGTATCTTCCCCAGTATTCAGTCTCAGTGTTCTTCAACATCGTCCACACTGCTTGAGCAAGACAGCACCTTCAATTGTAAATATGGCTCCAGTCATGTGCGTACCAAGTCTTCAGTGGGTTTGCCATCACCTATACAATGAAATTTAAATCTCATGTGTGGTGTACAGAATTTCTCATGATCCATTCTATTCTCATTTTCACCAAGAACACTATTTTTAACCCAAAGCCCAAAGCATTAAACTATTGGCATTTCATCAACGTGCCATCCTCTTTTATTTCCATGAAGCCTTTAAAATCGTGTTCATTTTGCCTACAGTTCTTTCTCCTTTCAGAATCTTATGCCCAGAAAACTCATACTATTCAACCATGGAGAGTTGCTTGTTAGAATACTTTCCTTAATACCTTCTCTGATTACCCACATATTTTGTTTGTGTGTGCTTATGGTGTTCATATAGACATTTAGTTTTTGCCTTACAAACTATGGGCACTAAAACTGACAAAACAGATCATCTTCATTTTAAACACAGATCTGGTGATTTATTAATTTGTGGAGAAAATGAATAAATAGCTCTATCTTTGTGGAAACTATCTATCTCTTCTTCAGGCAATAGCTCACGGCCAGTGTCTACTTTGGTGATGAGGCTGTAAAGTTCCAAGGAGATGGAAAGGATTCGGTGGAAGGCTGATTCCATGCTCCTTGTGGGTTATAGTTATTAGTACACTCTGCTTCTATAAAAGGCTTTTTATTTCTTTTTCAGATATTCCAAATAAACTGTATTTTGCTCAGAATTGCCTACTGGAGTCTGAATTAGAATACAGTGGTCACCAGGGAATAGAGTCATGCACTCTATTTCTAATCTTGAAAGAACATTAATGTAGAAATTTATATGAAGAGTAAAAGAGAACAGGAGGTCACTACACTCCTACCCTCATAATCTCAGGTCTAGTAAATCATGCTAACAGTAGAAACTAGGTTGCCCTGGGTTCCTAACTCTAGGAGAAAACAAAAATTTCAAATCCTGCTATGGTACAAAAAGCTTATATCAGATCCTTCTCTGGTGTTCTCTGTGACAGAGAGGTCAATGAGAAAAAGATAAAAACAAAGCTGGACACTTGTTAAAGGTAGCAAGATAGATATTTTTCTTAGAAGGTGGAAAAGACCTCAGTATAGACTGAGTTCACTTCAGGTAAAGCTAACTGAGATTTTTATATGGAGAAGAAGTAGGTAATAAAATAAGACAGTGGAGAAGCAAAAAAAAAAAAAAAAAAAAAAAAAAAAAAAAAAAAAAAAAAAAAAAAAAAACAAAACAAGAAAGGGATAAAGGTATGTGGAAATGAAAAAATTATAGAAGGGGGAAGATGAAGAATTATTTAAAATGATTTGCCAAAGTGGCTTGAAACGAAGTACACTTTATAATTGTTAACTTGAGTTTTCTTGAGTAAATCTCAGCCCAAGGACTACAGTCATTTTAGGGGAGAAGTTTAGCACAGATAGATGCCTGGATAAAGTTTAGCTAAGTGGCCTAGCAAAGTGCTTGCACAGGCTCTTTGTGCCCATGGGAGTTCACAGTTCACAGATAAAAGGGCAGATAATGCAGAAGGAATAAGGGAGGTGCCATGGTGGGGAATATGGTAGACATAAAAATGTACTCTAAGATGTTCATGTCCTTGGAATTTGTGAATATTTTAATTTAGTGGGTAAAAGGTGAAATTAAGATTTTGAGTTGAGATATTATAGTAGATTATGTGGCAAAGCACAATATAATCAGAAGAGTCTTTGTGTAAGAGGTGGAGATGGAGTTATAATTACAGAAGTGGGGGGAGAGAGAAGAGGAGAGAGAGAGCGAGATTTGAAGATGCTGCACTGCTGACCTTGAAGATAAGGAAAGAACATAAGTGAGTACTCCAGAAGTTAGACTTAGAAAGGAAACACATTCTCTCTTAGAGCCTCCAGAAGGAACATAACCCTGCAGATACCTTGATTTTAGCTCCATAATACTCATTTCAGATTTCTAACACCCATAACAGTGAGATAATTCCTTAGTATTACCTTAGACCATGACAACTTTTTTGTATTTGTGGTCACTTGTTGCAGCAATAGGACAATAGATGATTCTTTCCATTGACAGCATCAGGTCTCAAGAGCTGCACTGACACCACGTCCCAAAGACTGTGGCACTGACATCTAGGGATGGAAGGATCGTGTGTGGGCTGAACCTTGTTCCTAGGAGCTCAGTTTCCTGGTAGAAAGGAAACATGGTTGATATTCATCTGTGAAGAATGTCATGGCATTTGATGCATTGCTTGTTGTTTGGATTTTAATGTTAAGTATTTTAGTATAGTCATCGTTTTATCATTTGATTACATCTCCTTGGTGAATCATATGACTCCCCAGCTAACTGACATTTAAAGATAGAGTACCTGCTCCTCACATGGTCTTACCTAACCAGGAAAAGTGTGGGATGATTAGAGCAGGTGAAAGCTCTTTTCTAAGCTAGTTCAGTCACTTTTCACATTTGCCAATTATCTCCCAAAAGCAGTATTGGCTGGGCCACTGGAAGAAGGTGCTAGTATTCTCAGATAGACTGAAAACTACTAGTAAAATTACTGAATAGCCCCATTACTAAAACCAGGGGGATGATAATTCTTTTTCTCCCAGGAAATCATATCTTCCCCCTTCATAATTACTTCTCACCTGTGCTGTGTAGGTTACATTGGTCAGTGCTCAAAAAATAAACTCCTTGGGACTTGGTAATGCATGTTTTATCACCCCTCAGAATGCTTGTTCGGTTCCCAGTCAGAATCAATTCTTTTATACTGAGTCTCAACTCAGTTATAGACTCAGGTTTTAAGTGAGATACCAAGGAGCCATTAATCATCATGATAGTTGTAACTACTGTAATACAGGGCATCTTATAGGCCAGAAACTGTGCTAAGCGTTTTGTATTTATGTCACTTACAAGTTTTATTGTATTCAATCTGACATTGGTTAGCATTGTTTCATTGCTAGTTGGAGTCACACTTGGCTTGGAAAGGAAGAAGCTACAAATTCTTAATACAATAACTCCCCAAATTACGAACACTTGAGTTGTAAACTTTCACAGGTGTATTGTATAAGACTCCCTGGTGTAGTGTGTAAGACTCACTTTGTCAGACTATGAACGAATCCAATTTATGAATGTTCTCCCAGAATGGAGTTTGTTCATAAGTCGGGGACTTACTGTACTCAGAAGGCTTTCAGAGGGAGTAATGCAGACTTCTATTCTCTTTGCCATAAGGAATATGGCCATTTCCTTATTACAAAAGCAGGATCAGTGCCATTCTAAGCACAGAAGACAGATGTTATCAAATGTTTATTAAAGAGCATATATATATATATACTTGTGTTCACAGTGATCAGTAATTTGAAAAATATAGATTAGGCTCTACAAACATGTGGCATGTGCACTCTGGAATTGCACGGTCTGTTTCTTTGTATTTTTACCAGTTATTCCATGCATGCACTTTTTTATTGCAGGAAATATTTATCAGTGTGTTTGGGCATACCTCTGAGTATTGGAGATATAAAATGAACAAAGAAAAGTTGTTTCTTTTTAAAGTTTATATTTTAATGGAAGAAAATAAATGATAACACCAGCACTGTGGAGTTTAGAGTGGAATTTCAATTTGACTTTGAGATCTACCCTGGGACAGGTAGCGAACACTTATTGGTGGGTCGTAGAGGCGTGGCCTCAGGGTCTATGTCTGGTCCCTTACTACTTTCCCTCTGCTACTCTTCTGCTATGTTTCCCAGCCCTCATGAACTAAGCAGCTTTGCTCTATTGTTCCCTCCCACCATAATGTCTATCTCGGAGTCAGTTTAACATGGACTGGAAACATGAGCCAATTAAATCTGTCCTCCTTTAATTTATGGGTGTTGGATAGTCCATTTCAGTGAGGAGAAAGCCAATACAGGAAATTGGTTCTGTAGATGTGTCTTTGGTGTGACTGTATCCCACCAGGTGATTTAGAAACCATTGGGAATAGAGGAATTTGGAAAGGTTTGGAGATGTGGGCTAGAGAAGTTCTGGAATGCTATAAGGAGAGCCTGATGGGTGGTTCTGGTCAAAGATCAGAAGACCGGAATGCTGATAGGAATACAGAGGGTAAAGGCCGGGATCAGTAAGTTTCGGTTGGGAACAAGTACTCCACTGGCAGTTAGACTGGAGGCCATGTTTGTTATCCTCTGGCAGAAAATTTGTCTACATTTTGTCCATGTCCATAAAACTTTTCACAAGGCTGAGATTGAGTACAATGAACTAATTGACGTGGCAGAGGAAAACTTTAAGATAGCCCAATATTCACACCGTGTCCGGCTATGTACATAATGTGTATGTCAGCATAAGTTGATTTTATGTTGAGACTAGGTATCTCATCCCCAGGATATCTCCTGGTGCATATATACATATTACAACCTCTGACTTTGAAATACAAAACCCTTCTGGTCCAGAGAATTTAGGTTAAAGGATGCTCAGTCTTATAATGTTAGGTGGTGATAGTTATTATTTAGAAAAAATAAAGTGGAGAAGAGACTAAGAAAACAAAATTACATGCTTTAGAGAGATGTCTCTCAACACAGTAATGGTTGAGTAGAGATCCAAATGAAGTAAGCTTTGTTGGCCATGTTGGCTTCAGGCTAAGGAATTGCACTTGCAAATACTAGATATGGCAGAGTTCTGAAGGCCTTTTAGGTTGTTGGTTGGGTTGCTCACTTGTCCTCATAAAAAATTCATTAAGAAAGTGCTCAGAGGAGAAATTTGTATGGGAGTAGAGGAGATGGGAGAGGAAAGACTGGGAATTCAGTCAACATGGTTCTTTTAGCTTGATTGTTCCTAGATTCTGTACTATACCTCAAGGAACCAGCAAGGAAGTCAGCTGTCATGGACTCCGGACTCTGTAGAGACAAACAAGAAGGTTAGCACCAGGAGAAGCTATCCCTTAGATAAGGGCAGTTGTTTAAATAAGGTACTGGGGTCAACCATTATAGGCCATTGATCATAAAGGTTAGAATGTGGGCACACAAGAACCAAAAAGAGGTCAGAAAATAGCATCACTCGGACCTACCACAGCTACCTTATTGGAGCACGGCAAGCAGGAGCAGAGGGATTAAAACTGTGTGAGCAGGGGGGCCAAAAAATTAGTTTAGAGAATGATTCAGAATTTTAATTTATAGATACTGGGAAACTAGAGTTATTTTGGGTGAGAGTATTGCCAGTGTCATCTGATTACATTTTTAAAAGATCATCAATTGTGTGAGTCATAGATTCAGTGGAACAAGAGCAGACACACTCAGCTTTGTTAAGAGGCTATCGTGTGCTTCTAGGGTGACGAGGATCTTGGAGCCACACTGTTAAGCACACAGGCCACAGGCCAAAATCTGTTACTGAATATATTTGAAATGTGGCTTATTCAAATTAAAATGTGCTGTAAGTCAAAGCATGCATTAGACTTTAACATCTTCATAAAAAATAATGGGACGTATCTGCCTAATAATTATTTTGTATTGGTCACATGTTGACATAATATAATATTTTACTAAAAAATTGCTCAAATTACCCAAATGAAATGTCATTAAATATGTTAAATCATATTAAATATGTTAAATGCTAATAAATACTCAGTGTTCCTTTTTTATAAATATGATTACTATGAAATTTGTATTTAGGGCTCATAATATATTTTTTGTACACTATACTCAGTGAAAAATGCTCAGGTTGTGTGTACATGTTATGACAATAAACAGGGCAAGCTTTGATCATGGAGAGTATGTGGGGTGTGAAGAATAACCATTAAATTATAGTGACTTTTGCAAAATACTGGAGGACTAGAGGATATGTATTGAGAAGGGTGAGGAATGGAATTTAGTTCTGGAAATAAGTTGGAAATATCTAATAGATCTATAAATGGAGATGATACATAGATGACTGGATAGATAAGTCTGGATTCTTTGGAAGGCTATAAGCTGGAGATTCAAGTTTAAGAATATTTAGAATATAAATAGTTTTTCATACTAGTGGACAGGATGGCATCACTTAAAGAAAAACATAAAGTAGAGACATATGTGGACCTAACTCTGGAATAATCATCTTGTGGATTATGTGAAAATATTGGAGACTATTACAAACAAGGCTTGCTAGCTGACTTAACTTGGTCAGGTCCCTTCATTTGTATAAGCATTTGTTTCATTATATATGAAAGGTGACTAATAAGAGTACAAATCTTAGAGGGTGGAGATGAGATGTAACACATAATGTATTATGTGTCCACATTTAGCTCTGTTTTTGACAAAAAGTAAGAGCTAAGTAAATGTTAGCTGGTGTATTATTCTCTTCCTCTTAGACAGCTTATTGGATCAGTCAATAGGAGTAAGGAAGGCCCTAATTCTGGGGAGTTTGCCCAGATTTTGTAGGATGAAAAAAATTGAAACTCTTTGTCCCTCTGGGTCTGGAACAGAGTTAGCACTGTACTTGTCCCTCTGCCTTTTCCCATTTGCATGTATCTTGGAGGAGATGCCAAATCTACACAGGCCTGGAATGAATCCTAATGGGAAAACTTGTTTGGTTTCTAAGAACTTAGAGGAGATTCAGTTTGGGATCCTGAGCAAGTGGAGTTCAGGCAACTTCACTGCTATGGCCGGAGAGGAAGCAGAAGTGTCTTGTTGGTTGTTGGCCCAATAGAAATTCCAATCCAGTCAGATAAGCATCCTTCAGGCCAGTCTACAGAGTGCCAAGGCAGCTGAATAGGCAAGAGAAGGCTCCTCAGAATGGACACTGCTTATGTTACTCCTATGTTGGTAATGGTGGTAGGGAGAATTAAGTTCTCCTAAAGATGTCCATATTCTTACACCTGAAACCTGTGAAGAAAAATATCTTACATGATAAATGGGACTTTGCAAGTGTGTAGATGTGATTAAATTAAGAGTTTTGAAAGATTACTCAGGTAGCCACAATCACAATGGTCCTTATAAAAGGAAAAAGTGCTAACAGTAAGAAAAGAAGAATAATGGTAGAACCTTATGTGAGAGAGAGAGACAGAGAGAGAGAGAGAGAGAGAGAGAGAAAGAGAGAAGAGAGGACATATACACACAGAAAGAGACAGAAAGAAGAAGCAGAGGAGAGGAAGAGGACGAAGAAGGAGAGGAGGAGGAAGAGAAGAGCAAGACAGGTGGAGGATAAAAAGGATGAAGAAGGAGGGAGGAGGGAGGCAGTAAGGAAAACATTTGAACGTGTATGCTGCTGGCTTTAAAAATGAGAAAATGCCATGAAAACAAAAGCCATGAAAATGCCATCTTTAAGCAAGATGTCAGGGAAAAATTAATCAACATGATATAAATTATAGCTACTGGAAATACAGGGAATCTTATGTGCCAGGAAGTTTGCTAAGCATTTTGTATTTATTTCACTTCTTCTGAGTTTTCTTTTATTCGATCTGATGTTGGTTAACACTATTGCATTACTTGTTGGAATCACACTGGGCTTGGAAAAGAAGAAACTGCAGTTCCCAAAAGCCAGGGGTTTTCAGGGGGATAATGTATCCTTCAGTTATCTTTGCCCTAACGCAAGAAAAATATTTGAGTATATATGCTACTGGCTTTAAAAATGGAGGAAAATGCCATCATCTGAGGAATGTGGGCAGCCTTTAGAAGCTAGAAAAAGCCAAGAAATAGATTGTCCCTTACAGGTCCCAAAGGAAGGTAGTCCTGCCAACACATTGGTTGTAGCCCAGTGAGACCCACTTTGAATGTCTGAGCTCCAGAACTATAAAATAATAAATCTGCATTGTTTTAAGCCACCAAACTCATGGTCATTTGTTACAGTAGCAATAAGCAACTAATAAATTAACCCTTGAGAGTTATAGGCTTTGAGTGATTATGGTTAAAGGTGCCCATCTAGTAGTAAGCTCATAAATCTAAAACATAGCTTGGAAGAAAAAGCCAAAAGTTTTCAGAAACATCTAAAACAAAGATTTGGTTGTAATCTAAAGTCTCAGATCTTTCATGAAGCCACAGTTTGTGTACTTCCATTTCAACAAAAAGTTAGTCAACTTGGTCTGTCGTTAATTAGAAGCATCATAATAGAAAGAGAAGGAAGAATTGTTCAAGGAAAGAAATATGGCAAGTCAGGAAAATCATAATAGGCCTCGTATAGCAGGGTATAGTGTGAGAAACGGTTAATAGCACTCCGTAGAGCTCATTCATTTAAGGACATGTGGTGTAGGACCAAATGCTTGATCTATACTGCTGGGAGCATCAATATACTTCCTAGTCTATGATGTTCAGGATTAGCAGTGTTATGTGACATTTGAAAAAGGCCATGACCATCCAATGTACTCAGAAGAGAACTGAAGCCCAGAGGTGATTTTTACACCCATGGTCACAGGATTAATTGCAGGGAGAAGTCAAGACCAGGATTCCTGCTGTCTAATCCTAAAAAACGTCACTTCCTGTTACCTCTTCAAAGTATCAGGGTAGAAGCTTCTTGAAGTCCTGCGTAAGTGTCGTCTCTTCTACATTTCCACATGACGCAGAAGCAGTATTTTGGAGATTCATAAAACCTTTTGGTTTGAGCACTGTTCCTCCTGGGCTGTGGGAGATGGATTTGATATCCTAGCATACATGGCTTTCATTGCACGGGAGATTGAGGGACAAGAATCCACAGGCAGCATGCCCCTCTGGGGACCACTTGTTTGCCTAGAGGTCTTTTTCTTTTGAACTTCTTTGGGGATTCTGCCCACATGTCAGAGAGAACTGATCAAAACAGTAAATGAGGACCCTGACAAGGATTTTCAAAATTGCATACAGATGTCTCTATTTCAGAAAATTGGAAACACAAATCTTGTTTGAATTTGCTGTAGCAACAAGGGATAGACAAAACAACATATTGCAAGAAGCCGTCCTGTGGGGACTGACAGCAATTTGGGGGAGTGGAGGTGGGTGATTGTAGAGTCTGGGCCAACATGTGCTGAGGCTGGGAATCCCGCCCCGAACGTGGAGTCTGTGTCCTGATGGAAACCACCAGTCTCTAGGGCATGTTCCCTTCAGTATGAGCCCCAAAGTGAGAATGTGAAAATGGGAGAGGCAGGGGGCCAGCAGTAAGGCCAACGCAGGGAATGCTGACTACTGACTCAGTTCTAGTTTGCCCAAACCAGTGCTCTGTATCCCAATAATTTGGAAATAATAATCGAATGTTCACAGCACTCTACTATTTGCATAATATTTTCTCACATCTGTCTATTGAGTCTCTCAGTTATCTTCTCAATGTAGGAAATAGATAGCTGAAGCTCAGGGCAGAGAGCTGGAACTGGGGTTTTAATTTAATTCCTCTGGCTCTAAAACCCTGACACAAACCAAGCAACATGAATCAAGAGTCTTTTGCTCACTTCATGGTACTCAAGAAATTTTAAGTTTCTTCATATTTTTCCTGTTAAACATTTACATCTCTCTGAGTAGCAAATTAGTGTGGCTGAGTGAATCATCTTTTATTTCTTTGTCTGCCTTTATTTGTGAGTTATAAATTGGGAACAGAAAAGACTGCAAAATTCGGAACCAAACATTTAGACATATGTTGGAGTCTGTTTATAAAATCCAATTATCTCAATGTCCAAGAGTTTTATTCAAGTATTCTAATCTTATTTCCTAATGATGAATGATTCTTAAGTCATACCCTCAAACAAAGCAATTTTCCGGTGACAATTTGAACCTTGATTGATTTTGAATAAAATTTAAATGTTAAAACTGATCACCCAATAAGACCTTGTTGAACCATCAAACACGGTTGTGTTTCACCATTGTGATATATGTGCTTCACTACATAGTTTCATATCATAGTGCCCAAGACGATGATCATTTGTGCAGGAGATAAGAAGTTCAGGTCAGAGGAGAAGTGGCCAGTCCAAGGTCTCCAGCTACTCGAGGGGAGGAATATCCCTGGGGGCCTTCTTACTATATCTCCTCAGATGGGGACTCAGCATTACATACACAATGACAACTGGAGTTGTCATTTTCTTGAGATGGGGGAAGGGTATAAATCCCTTTGACTATGCCTCAGGATTCAAAATAGCATTGATAAATCTTACTACAATTATATGATATGCTATTGCAAAGTCATTTTAGTTCCCTTCCTATTTCGAAGACTATTGATGATCTAACAATAAAGATGCTAAAAATAGGACCTCATAGACATTTATAAAGATGATCTGCTGTATGTCAGAAAACATCTAGAATACTTCATATTTTTCCCGTCTTGCAAAAATCCTGAGCACTGAGTGTTTTCTTCTTCCTTTACTGAAGAGTACACTGCAACTACTAAAAATAAAGAGATTTCCCCCAGGTCACACAGCAAGTCTCAGGGTAAAGACTCAAATTCCTGTGTCTTTGACATCAGGACTTTGATCCTGCTAGCTCAAACAACACCTGGAAACAATATTGAAAATAGGTTCTTTTTGAAAAGGAAGAAATTGGCAGGTAGTGTCGTAGAAATAAACTAATGAAATAACGTAAGCCAATCGAAAATAAAACAGGAGAGGAGAATGGAGGAGAGAGAACTGACTTCACAGGTTGTTGTGCGAAGAAGAAAAGAACATCAGGTCTAGATTAAAGTTTTTATTTGGTTTTTCATTCATTCATTTTACTTTATTTTTGTTATTCTTTGTATACTTAATGTATTCCAGTTAGCATGAGTAAATCCTTGGTGGAAGAACAGTTTAGCGGTCAAATAAACCACATGTCCTGTCTTCCCCGGGGGCAAGTACCAATATATTATCATAATAAAGCCCTTCTTTAATTAAAAGGTAGTAGCAGACTAGGCTAGATTTGGTTTAACCTGGTGTTTACCCAAAACATATGTTACTTACCCTTTCCTTCAACACACCTGTCCACACTGTATGAAATAAGAGTCCCAGAAGCACGTTCTGGTGAGTATGAAATAGATTACATCAAAGCTTTCTCTGGGTTTTCCAAGAGGCCCTGGTATATATATTGAAGAGTTTAAGAACTCCATATAAATCTTTTCAAGTCTCTCTTTATCCAGCCACAAAGTCCAGGAAGCTCAAACATTAGCACTGTGACTCGTGGAGAGAATGACTGTCTCTCATTTTTCTTAGGCAAAGCCAATAGTACTGTCATTAGTAACTATAAATATTCTTGTTTCAAATTGCCAGTAATTAGTGTCAATGTTGCACCTCACCACTTATGAGAGTGATGAAACCAGCAAGAGTTTCTGATGCTAAAATATTTGAGTCATGAAGATGGGACAATGGTGTGGGGACTGTGTCTTCTTTCCTTGCATCTTTCTCTGCTTTTTCTGACAGCTGGGCACGATTAAAATCACAGATGTTGACAGCAGTGGGTGAAATGATTATTGCTACATGATTCTTCTGGGAAATGCATGGGTGGGATTAGGACAAGTTGGAGCCCAGCAGAACTTTGGTTGGACAAAGTCATTTACGGATTTCAAAATGCCAGATGGACTCCCAAATGGAGGTAGTGGGTTTGCAGTTGGTTCTGCCAGATGGGAGATGATCTGCAGTTGGAGGATGGTTGAGGGTGATTTTATCTTTTACTGTATGCTGAAGTGTTTCCTGCTGTCTACAAGCATCCGCTGTCAATCCAGGAACAATCCAAATGGAAGCCAAAGTCAACTTCCAAGCTGGAAAGTAAAGAGAAGCCGAATCTGGACTCAGATCTGGGCCTCAATTTTTCTTTGTTACTAACTTGACTATAATTTTGTCCAAGGGCAGATTCATTCAGCACACTTTTATAGAACTTTTATCAGTGCCAGGGACTGTAGAAGTTAACCAAGAGGAACAAAACATAGTCCTTAGATTCTCAGTTGATCAACATTTAGGGAAAAGGAGAAGAAAATACATGATTAGTGCCTGAAGTAAAATACAAAACCAATCATGAAGGAAAATAAGCTAATCAACTAAATGGGCTATGGGAAACGAGACCCAGAGTCTGAACCGATCTTTGAAGGAGTTTGCCAAATAATGTTTTCCAGGCCAATGGAAAGGCAAAATCAAAGGCACGGTGGCTTGACCCCTTAGAAAACATTTGGGAGGCTGTGCTTTGAAGGCAGTGTTGTGGCTGTAACTCAGTGTTAGGGTGGCTTATTATTCCCGTGATGTGGAAGAGGGGGAAGTTAATGAAGCATGGGGAGGATCGGAAGATTTTGGGACACGTAGAATTCATTACCTATCAGAGAAAAGAATAATAAGTATCATATCTCTGGCCCTGAAATGGACCGTCAAATGGAGAGTCAGATTTCACTCCTGTCTTTATTACTTTAAGCAAAGATGAGGTTTTATCTGGGTGTTTAGCCTAAAATGTGAAAATCCGGATGTCAGTTCCTTCCAGGGCAGGACCAAAACAGGGTGTTTCAAGGTGGTCCAGAAAATGCAAAGGGAAGTGACTTCCCTTCTTCTTCACTTGGAATCTTGCCCTCAGACATCAAAACAAAAGGTGATGTATGAAGAATCTTACATATGGACTCATCAGGCCTGGAGTGCTAGCTGTACACTGGCTGTCCTGTTACAGAGTGCTTTCTTTGAAGGTGACATTGCTGTCCTCACACAAACTAGTTGAGGTCTGGGCAGAAACATGGCACTTGTGTAAAATACAGCTGGGGTTTTAGTTGTTCTCTGGGGCCCGTTCTCACATACAGACTGGATGCTCACTTTTGAACTTTGGACTGAACATTAATCTTAAATATTACTTAAATCAGCAATTATAGTGATGTGTATCTATGGAAAAATCTCTTTTGAAAGAACAAAAGGAATTTGTTTACAAGCATCCCATGTTCAAGATTGGTTAGCGTTTGGGGAATGTCAATGCTTCACTGGCTTTTCTGAGAATAAAAACATGAATATCATTTTATGAGGCAAGTAATAGTTCAGAGACTGAACAGCGCACAAGAATCTATAAACATCCAAAAATATCTGTTGTGATTGGAATGTATGAAATTTTCAAAATTTTGTATGGAGCCAATACATTTGCAAACACAAAGACAATGACTAGAGGATGAAACAACACTCATGACTCAATCACTCCACAGAACTGGCCAGACTTCTGTCTTTCTGCAGTCTTTTTCTGAATATTCCAGAGTATTTGGAGATTAAAAAGATAGTTGGGCCTGTATAGTAAAAGCAATCGAGGTCTAGTATGTCTGATGGAAGAAATAACATTTACAGATTCTCGGGTTTGTCATCTGGAGTATGGGAAAGAGAAAATAACACACAGACTAATTTGATTAAATAATAAGCCCTTAGTACAAGCAACCTGGAGGTAAGTCCTTAATTCAAAATTATTATATATCTCAAAGGGTAACTTTGATTTTCACATCAGTTTTACTAAGTCTCTTCCATGCTTACTCATGAGTTACTTTTTTTGCAAAATTGGGAGGCAAGTAATTTCATGTCTGCAATAAAGAGGGAACACAGTAGCTGAGCGAGATGAGGAATTACGTGTAGGATGTAAAATCTGGGAGTGGCAGAGCCAGAGAAAGAGCCCAGACCCTCAGTCTCCAGGTGTCTGACCTCTTGGAACAGTAAGTAGTCATTGCAAGCACTGGTTTCAATCAACTAACTACGCTCACAATGTAAACAAAGACTTAGCAGCAATGCTAAACCCCACAGAGAGATTCTGGCAAAACATTCTCAGAGCTTCTCCAAGCAGACAGCATTGTTTCTGCAATGATAGTAAAACTAGAAACAAATACAGCCTTCCACAAGTCCTTCCATATGGAACAGCTTTGCCATCCTAGTGGGACCTGTAAGGAAAGTTCTATGAGGTTTTATGAGAGGAAACGTTCCTACGTTGGCTCACAGACTACCTTTTTATAGCTTCTCATTGCAAGCAAATATACAAGGAAGAACTGGGATTCTGAATACCTGGTGAGAAGATTATTTTGCACTTTTCATTCTTCTCATTTATTTCATTTTCATAGGCAGTTAAATGAATTTATTTTGTACAAAATGTTTGCAGTTGTGAATTTACTGTGAACCACATGCTATTTTGAAATTGTGTATATATATTATGAAATGACCCAACTAACATTGTTACCATTTTTGTAGGGAGGGAACACTTTCTATCCACTTTCAGCATTTTTAAAAAGCGCAACAGTATTACCTACAGGCACCACTTTTTACAATGGGTCTCTTCAACACATTCCTTCTGACTAACTTTTGTGTCCTTTGACATATATCCCCCCACCCTGCCTTCACTCCAGCCCCTGGTAATCACCACTCTATTCTCTATTTCTCTGTGATAAGCATTTTTAACTGCCCCATATGACTGAAATAATGTGGTCTTTGTCTTTTGGACCTGTTTTTTCTTTTTCACTTAATGTACTGTCCTCCGGGTTCAGCCATGTTGTCATAGATGACAGGATTTCTTTTCTTTTTTCCTATGGCTGCATGGCATTCTATTGTGTGTATATAGCACATTTTCTTTACATATTCGTCTGCTACTAGAGAGTTTGATTCCATAGCTTGACTACTGTGAATAATGCTGCAAGAAACATGGGGGTTAAGATATTTCTTCTATATACTGATTTTATTTCATTTAGATTCCTGCCCAGTAGTAGAATCGCTGGTTCATATACAGTAGCTCTATTTGTAGTTTAAGGGGGAACCACCCCCCCCATCGTGTTTTCCACAATGTTTGTACTAATTTATGTTCTCAAAAACGGTGTGTAAGGGTTGCCTTTTCTCCACATCCTCACCAATATTTGTCTTTTATCTTTTTTATAATTGCTATTCTGATGAGTGTGAAGTAGCATCTCATTGTGGTTTCACTGTGCTTTTTCTTGGTGTTCGGTGGTTTTGAGCATTTTCTCACATTCTTCTTGTCCTTTCACCGTATTGAGAAGTGTCTACTGAGGTGCTTTTTTTCTTTTTTTAATGAGAGTATTTGTTTTCTTACTATTTAAATATTTCAGTTTTTAAATATTTTAGATATTAAATCTTTGAGGCTTGAACAAAAATAATGGAGTTGACATTATATGAAATGGGAACTTATACTATTTTGTTAGCAATAAGTAATATAACTGAATATGTGGTAGACAACATAGAAACATGTTATCTATACTAAGTTTCTGCTAAGATTTCCTTTGAAGTCTAGTTTAACCAGCTGCATTAAGAGCTACATCAAGTGGTTATTTCTCAACTGATGCTCTATAGTTAAGATTATAAAATTCATTTTCTTTATGCTCCTCTATCATCTCAAATTGTCTTAAAATTGTTTTATTTACACATTTACCTGATTTTTCAATGTCCCACTACTTCTTCCATGCATACAAAGTAGGAAGTCTCCATGTTTTACAAGGTTATGATTTTTTCTCTTCATCAGTGAATTTTCTGACCTGAAGCAGGTCCTGGGTTCCTTTGAGTATTCAATAAAGTTTTGAAGAATTAATAAATTACTTTCTTGAGTCCCCTAAGATAGTATTACAGTTTTGTAGGTTATACTTGTGTGTTTAATGAGATTTCTTCTATTATATTTGCAGTTTCTACATGGCAAGGACTATGAACCCATCATCTGTGAATTCCCTGGGACTCAGCTCACAGGTTAGTCCAAAGTAACCTTAGTCAACTCATGTTTGCTAATGAAAAAGCCATCACAGTGTCCGTCCTTCTGCCCCTTGAGAGAATACAGGCAGAGAGAATAAAGCTGCTAATGAAGAGACAGGCAGGAAAATGCAACTTTACGTCTACAGCAAAAGAGACACTAAAAAGGCATTTGGCTGACTAGGTTCAACTCATGCCATTCAGCTGCTTTTGCCCAGACTTATTCTAGAAATGTGGAAATTATAATTGGGCTCCAGCAATTTTCAATAATTTATTTCATTACTAGGCTTGAAAAGAGATGAGTTTTTCCTCTCTTTTTATAAGCAATCTTCTCTCATCTTTATTGAACAGAGTTTTTCAAGTTGTCACTTACTTATTTCAACATTTTTAGCATCAACTAAGTATTGGGCCTTGAGATACAGATGTCACTCAGGTATCAGAAAGAATGACTCTGTCCTTCAGCATAGGAGAGGACTGGGGATGAGTTTCAGGGTAACCCCACAGCCTGTGGGAAAACCAGAGCTCTTGTCACAGTTTTTGCTAATATCTGGGGGCTCATTTCCTCTCATATGGCACTTGTGCATCTTTGTGTGTAACATCCTGCTGCATGTCCGTTTACAGGCACATATCTCAGATACTTTTTGAGCCCCTTGAAAGACTCTCCCTATAAAAAAAACACTAGCAAAGAGTAGGGGGAGCTGAGCATGATGGCACACACCACAGCATAAATCTACACATCCAAAATGTTCAATAAATTTCAAGAAAGATAAACACAGAGATCGAGACTGGGAAAATTCATAAACTCTCAAAATATGAAGACAAAGAAGGAATGTTGGAAATAGTACATGAGAAGCAACTCATCACATACAAGGGATACTTGGTAAAGTCAACAGCTGATATCTCAGCACAGACCACAGAGTCAGTGGGATGATATAACTCTGGTGTTAAAAGAAACAAAATATATCATTATTGTCTTAATCTGTTTTCTGCTGTCATGGTAGACTACTTCAGATTGAGTGATTTCTAAACAATAGAGGTTCATTGGGCTCAAAGTTCTGGAGTTAGGGAAGTTCAAGAGCATGATGTTGCTGTGAGACATGAGCCTCTGTGCACATAACATGGTGAAGCAGGAAGCAAGCACACAAATGACATCAAAAATTAGGCTACACTCATCCCTCTTATCAGGTATATATATGATATATATATGTGTGTGTGTGTATGTGTGTGTGTGTGTGTGTGTGTGTATATATATATTTCCTTTTTGGTGCTGAGGATTGAACTCAGGGTTTGTGCTTGCAAAATAGGCATTCTAACCACTAAGCTAAATCCCCAGCCCCTATCCTTCTTATCAGGATCCTTCCTGAGGCAACAACTCTGTGATGGCATCAATCTATCACAAGGGCAGAGAACTCATGACCAAATCTCTTCTTAAAACATCCCCTCCCAACTAATCAGGGCAATTGAATTCTAATATGAGTTTTGGAGGGAAATTTAAACCATAGCCATTGTCAACCATAAATTCCATTTCCTGTAAAACTATCCTTCAACAAGAAAGAACAAATGAACACAATTCACCTGTTAAAGATATTGGCCAGATACCCTGGCCAATATATAACATAGCCCAATAAAACGTTAGGGTCTTTTTAGGGTTTCTGACAATTTCATTTTTATTTTCTTCCTGAAAATTGGCAATATTTTTTCTGCTTCTTTATATGACTTATAATTTTTCTTGTTAAAAACTGAAGATTTTGAATATTATAAGGTAGTAACTCTTAATATTAGATCTCCTCTCCTGCCCTGAGTTTTACTGTTGTTGCTTGGTGGGGCCTGGCGTCTTCCCTTTACTGATTATTCAAACTTTCATGTGTGAAATTGTATTCATTGACATGTATGATCATTAAGAGCTCCATTTCATTATCTCAGTATTTGGTCAGTAACACAACAGAGATTTCCTTAAATATCTAGAGCCAAAAAGACAAAAACAACAAAAGTACTCTCTTGGTCCTTGTATATTGGCTCAGTTTAAGCACTCCTTCAACGCTTTGGCAGCGTGACTCTAACTCTGCCTTAGCCTACACTTCCTGTTTCTACAAAGCCCAAAGATCAGTTATAGATATAAGGCTAGAACACAATCAGCCTTATCCTGAGCACAATCCAGCTTCTGCCATGAACACTGTACTTTGGTTTTTCTCGCATATATGATAGCTTTCAAACCACTACTGCTCTCAAGAATCTTCCTTCCCACTTTCTTCCTTCTTTGGGCTTTTAGTATATCTTCTGTTTGATTCATCTCCCATCTCCTGCCCCAGAGAGATATAGGTAATAAATGTCTTTAATGTTTATGACACATGACACTCAATCTGGGGGTGAAATTAAAATACCAGGCCCTCCCCTGTATAGTATTCTGTTGCTACCTACACAGTCTGTGCTCAAGCACAAGGCAATCATGTCTTTTAAAAAATCATTAAAAAAATCACACAATAGTGTTAAAAATCTGCAAACACACAGGCTCATAAAAACATTACAATGTGTCCTCATCCACCTTATTCACTAGATATGGCACCATTTGACATCTGGCTCTTGCCCAAAGCAAAACAACCATAGAAGATGAATGTTTTGAATTGATTCAGGACACAGGCAGCCACCACAGTATAGCTAAAAACAGTCACAAAAGAAGACTCCAGAACTACTTCAGAATGTGGCAGCAATGAAGGGATAAGTGTTTTGAAGCAAGGGGGAGTAACCTGAAGGGGTATCATGGCAAAGTGATTTTTACTGTAATAATTTTTTTTAAAAATTTGTTATTCACCATATTTTTCCATTACACTTCATAGCATACAGTATGTACGGTATTCTATTTTCTGTGGTAACTAGGATCACACATAGGGAAAGGTGTGTATGTGTGTGTTCGTGCATGTGCATAAGGAAACACTAGTGGAATACCCAAGAAATTAATACCCACAGTTAGTGGTAAAAAGCAGAGCAGGAATGGGAGCTCTGAATACAGGACTGAAGTGTCAGAAAGAATTTACTCCTTTGATACTGCGCTTCTGCTTATAGAACCTAGCACGGAGCATCGCCTCCTGGCACATTCATTGTCTATTTTACTCATAACATGGTCTCTCTCAATAGCTAAACATGACTGCTTTTTCCTCTACTTTCCCTCTTACCCACAGGGTCCAGAGAGTGATGGCTTTTGAAGCCCAGATTTAAAATCTCAGCCACACATAAAACCTCTGGAGTTATTTGCCTCTGGATAGGGATACAAGCATTGTACAGTAAACTGATCAACCTGATGAATAAAGCGCACACACACACACACACACACACACACACACACACGCCCTACTTGAATCAATATCCTTATTTCTAAAATTCAGAGCCTACGTGTTTGTGAATGGAGAAGAAATGGGACACTAAGTACAAGCCTCGGTTGCCTAGCAACCAAGGAGGAGGACCAGGGAAAGAGAGCCAGCAGGCCCCTCTTCAGGTGGCCCTGCAGAAGTTTAATCTTCAGGGACCCCTCAAAGAGGTGAGTGTGTTTACGTGCATCTACAGCCTGCCAACATGGAGAGGGCAGATGCAACAGGACAATGTGGGGCCTGTTGGCTTCTGTCACAGCCCTGAAGGATCCACCTACTTCCCCAGCCTCTGGAGTGCTTTTCAGAGCAACCACTGAGGTGTGCAAGTCACCGGATGACTACTAATTTCAGGCTTCAGAGACAATAACATTTAGTGCTCATAACAACCAGATGTCTTTTTGACAAGGTAGGAAATACTCAGTCAACAAGAGGGAGGGAATAACCACGGATCAGATTGGATCAAGCCTCTGGACTTCGCCCAAGGGGTGGGCCTGCTTGAGACAGGCAAATATCTGTTTGCAAAGTACTTTAAGAGTATTCCCCTGGAAAACCGCCACCTTTCTGCCTCCCTATTGTTTTCTACAAGGAGCTATTAGTTCGAGGGTCTTTGGAAAAGCAGAAGGCTTTAAGAAAACCATTCTCATATTGGATTTTTACTAAACGGCAGATAGGGATTTTAGAACATTACTAGTCTATTTTTATAGACTATATGTATATAGTCTATATATAGACTATTTATTATAGACTATTATTTCAAGCCTGTTTCCACATTAGTAGAAATATGTCTTTCTTGTACATTATCCTGAAAATTAAATTAGAGTATGCTCATAAGTACCAGCTCAATAATACATATGGTAATTGACTACTTTATCATTTGTATAATTTATATATTTTTCATTAACTCCTGAATTTATTTACAGAGAATATCATGCAATTTTTCTACGATAGGTAAATTAACATGTGTTTTATTAAAACGGAGGGGTGAGATTATCCATAACACCTCCTGGGGATTCTAAAGCAAAAATTGCTCCCCTAAGCTCAAATTTCTGTCTCCAAAGTTTGACACTTCTGTGACATTTACCACATCAAATTATCATTTTCAATGTACTTAGACACATGGCATCACTCATAGCTCTGCTGTTAAGCATTTTAGCATTTTCAACCTTGTGGCAGGTAGAACCATTATGTGACACATTGTGAAGACCCCAGAATTTCCTAGGCAGAGAAGTGCAAAGTGCTTTTCCTCAGCATACGTTAGAAACTAATGCAGGAATTGTTAGAATGTAGTTATATTTACCCACACACCATAATGAAAATAGTAGGTGGATAATAAAATTAGTAAATTAAAAACAAGCAGCATTTCA